>JBCJKH010029984.1:0-20535 GCA_039877255.1 Loriculus beryllinus | reverse complement strand
GCTCACTATAGTTTCCTCTGTGTGTATGTTTGGATACGTTTACAGCTCCTGGAACAAGGAACCATGGTCCTATCTAGTATGTATGATTGTGATGAAAGATTTGAGTTTGTGAAAAAAAGATTTTCTTGGTTTTCAATAAGCTTTGAGAGAGGTGCTGACACAAATTGATAGCTTAGTCATTAACTGATAAGACTATGCAACACATAAAAGCTTAATTCTGCTTCCAACAAATCAGTGATAAAGTCCCCATTTACCTGACTGGGGTAGAATCTGGTTTTGGGTACTTGATCTTGTGTCTTATAAAGGCAAGAAGTTTTGCACTGAATATAACAAACACACGAATAGCTACTAGAGTACCTTTACAACATTCAGGAACTAAGAAATTCGATAATCCTTGTACTTAGTTAAAGAACTAACAAGAAAAAAATTAGATGTCATTTGCTCTGCTTAAAATAAATGGGATTTAATTGTGTTTTCTTAAATATTTTTTCTTTTTTAAATAATGATTTAAATATCATTATTCAATGGAATTTTAAACATTAACAATCTATGTTTTTGATGCAACATTTTGGCCTCCCTTTGGAGCACACCTACCATGGCACAGCTCTGGAATTTGGCAGTAATACTGCCAAGAGCACAGTGTAGCAGCCACCTCTTTTATAACACTTTTCACAATGTAATATTTTTATATTGTTTATACTCAAGCATACAGTACTGATGCAAAATCAATACTGCTGCTATTTCTATTTGTTGTGCTGCAAAGGGTGATGTGGGCAAGCACATTTGATAATGCTGTCAATACATTTATATGTTCAATAGAGTGCAAGCTATATGCGCAGATTGTGTATAGATATATAACGTGGTATATACATACATTAAAATAACATCTGAATGAAAAGACAAAGCCTTAATTTTATAAGCATGTGTGAATTATGTTTAGGGAATATGCACAGTCTTACTAATCACTTTGAGTTAGAGGAAAGGTGTGTTACCCTCAGACAAATACATGTTTCTGGAGTGAGATTCGCTTACCATCTTTTCTTCAAAATTTACACATTTTTATCAGCAATAAAAAAATAAAAAACCAAAAAGCACCTTAAAATAATTTATAGCACAAGGTACTATTCCTTGAGGTGTGAGGTTAAAGATGTTGAAGCAGTGAAATATCATTGCCCCATCTCTGACCATGGATGCCTGAATAAAGGACAGAGCAGCGTTTCCATGGGTATGTGTTGAACCCCATCTGGTTTTGGTACATGATTGAAATCTGAGGAAGGAGTCTATGGAATGAGATGGGACAAATCCAGTTTGTAGTCTAGAAAGGAATACACTGAGTTGAACACTCACCTGATTAGCTACACCAACGTATTATATACTCCAAGATGTAGGTCTTTAAAGAAATTATTTTCTGAACACCACCTAATAGGCTTCTACAGACTGACCATAGTGAGAATGTGTGCCTCAAAATTTCTTATGTTTCAAGGTGAGGTTGCAGATTTTGAGGCTTTATTGGTGATTAGATCTAGTTGATTTTGTCCCACGTTTCAGTCCAAAATAAGCCTCTAGCTTGCAATGCTTCATTGGCCACAGAAGTATTTCTGCTAACCAATCTACACATTAGGGATCACACTGACGTTCTGAGATTATAGGTTTCAAATGCTAATTGTTGTTACAACCAAAAAGTGTATAAATATCACTGTCACTTTTTCACAAAAAAAAAAAAACCTACTGCTTAGAGCTCATATCATGCCATAAATATCTGGGTATGAGAGGTTCTGCTTTATAAACAGGAAGAACAATATGGTTCTGCAGTGATGACCCAAGATGCCTTGTGGAAGGAAAGCACTGATCAAGCAGCTATTGATGGCAGGATTGTGCCTACTGTGCTGACACACAGAGCCCCTGGAGAGCCACCTGAATAAGGGTAGCTTAATACAGCTTCTAAAGTGAAGTTTTTCATATTGCCCTTTCTCATTACCTTTTCTTACTGTACATTCTTCTTACAGGTGAGAATTTGTCAGTGCCCCTGTGACTCCATATTTCTGTTGAAGCAGCACAGAAATGTAAGCAGTGATGCCCTCCATACATACACCTGTAACAACTTACAAGATAAAAACTCCCAGCCCAAAATATCATTTTCACAATAGTGTAGTTTAGAAGGAATTGCAATGAATACAGGCTTGTATATACAGTTTTGTATAGTTTTGGACTGATTTTTTAATGAGGCAAAATTTGCTACTTGCAAGATTTTCCAAAACACAAACCATCATATTTTTCCCACCTAATTCTTCTTGTTGGTAGAAATATATCATTACCTTTGGCAGATCCTGAATATGTTCACACTTGCCTTTGCACAGCTAGCTACTTGAGCTTTCTGCAGCAATAGCAGGTAAGATGAGGGTCAGTAACCAGAAATTGGGGTCAGTTTTTCAGATATCGCATTACATATCTCAATCACTAGCTCTTTCTGGAATGTTTCATCTAAAGACATTAAAGTTTAGCTGCCTTTTAAAGCAAGGTCATTCAGTTTCTCCAGATTAAATCACCATCCTTTGGCTTTTTAGACAAAGACCCAAATAAGATTTGCTCACAGCTGTTTCTTACCGTATGAGTGGGCTCAGTTTGCTGGAAAGCAATTTGAATATTGACAGAAGGCTGAAACAATGCTGAGTTAGTGCTCCAGTCCAGTGCCTTCTTAATTTAAGGGAGATGGAATTGAACCTAAAAAAAAGCTACACTATCACAGCACTATTTCAGCTGTGGGAATTTTGCATACAAGTCACAATAAATGTGCAATTCAGAAAACAGAATTTCCTGCTGTCACATTGGAGGGATCAGTGCATGAAGTAATTGGATTATGAATAGAGCAACAGCAATGAAACACTTGTTCACAGTGTGTGAAACTACAGGGAGAACAGAAGTTTCCCTGCTGTGCTGTAGTGTTTGACTTTCCCACTGGGGAAATCCCTAGCCTCAGCCTCTGGTCTCCACAGAGGAGCACAGAAGGCTTCATAGGGAGCTGCTGTGCAGGGAGCTGCCGCAGGCAGCCAGGAATGAAGGGCACAGGCAAAGGCAGGGCTGAAATATCTGACGTGACTCAGAGGAGACTCATGTAGCCAGCTCCTGTTTATTTGCATGCTAGTCCTCAAACTAGTTGGTATTTTTCACAAAAGTTATATGATGACAAAACCTTGAAATACAGTAATTTGGTGACATCAGAGCAGTGAGATATGACTCCTTGCAATTGCTGTCCAGATGATTTGTGCTTTCCATTACAGCAATATGATAATAAAATCAGGGCCTGGAGAAGGAAAATGACAGACAAAAGCAGACGCTTGCCAGTAGCATGGTATAACAATGTCCCTTGCTCTGTCTGGAAATGTAAGCCTTTTACATCAGTAGAAAGATGTTTAGTTCATTCTCATTAAATTTATTGGTAGGGTGACTTTTTATAGGTTTGACACAATGATTCAGTGAATCTGGCCACTGCATTTTTTTAGTGTCTTTTTTTCAAACACTGAAATGGTCCATCAAGCATTAAGTCTGGCTTTAGTGAGAGAAAATGGTCAGAAGATGCTGAGGTTTGTGAAGCAATTCCTCTGCTTATTTTTAATCACAGCTTTCTGGAGAGACACTGAAAATCTGAGAACACACTACCAAGGAATTCAAGCTCTAGCACTTCTCTCTATATGTGTTAGGAACTGTACTAGTGAAAAAAGACTAAAACGTTGCATGATTAAATGGTTTGGAGGAAGTGGAAAGGCTTGACCTTAAAGCAGAATAGTAAAAAATTTAAATTAAAAAAGGGTCACTCTTTTTTCAGTGGAAAAAAGCTGATGACCAGCTCACAGCAACCTGTCACATTCTTTTGCAGCAAAGATACAGGAAGGAGAATCATCATAGGGATAAAACTGCAAGGAAGCTCAGATAGTGCTTGAGATAGATTCTTAATGAAAGGGAGCATCTTTAGAGGCAGAAACAGAAGATTAGCTCCTTAGGTAAACATTTGTAATACAATAACATAGCAACCAGGGCCCAGAAGTTTGCCAGGGCCAGAGTGACCAAAGTTTTATATTACACATGATGGAAACACATCTTAGTATGGCATGAGGATGAGTTATGGAGGGTAGAGCTGTCTGCCTTCGTGCATATCTCCTGTGGCTTTGCTAAGTGGACAGTAGCAGATTCTCCCTCCACAAGGGAGTCCCCAGAGGGTGGGGACCCAAACCCTTGGTACAGAAGATGAAACAAGACCGGGCCTTACTGCTGCTCTAGCCCCGTGGTGCTCCAGACCCTGAAGGATCATGTTCCAGGGTGTAGTGGGACAGTCAAGCCTCAACTCTCTCCAGCCCTTAGTACTCTTCTTGCTCACTATTCTATGTCTGTGCCCAGACCTTGAGGCACTGAGCCTGCAATACACCTATCTCTCAGCAGAGATCAGTCAGTATCTCACTGACTTTTCAAAGAACTGTCAAAGTGGTATTTTTAGCTCCACATCTGTCACTACACTGCATTTTAGTTGACATGGCGCTTTTCAGACTGATTTCAATAGCTGCCTGAAATTATGAGCATTTGTTTCAACAGGTAAGCCTGCACTTGTGAGAAGAAATAGCTTTTCTGATTGGTATCCTGAAAAGAGCAATAGGGCTGATGACAATGCTGGCTGACAAAGGAAACACACACCTGAGCATGGGCCACAGCAAGATCCTTTAGAACTCCCAGAGATAATCCAGAAGTACCCAGAATAACCTCCAGGATACTCAGAAGCAGTAAGTGAGCTGAGTTAATGCTGGACAATATTATGTCCCACTTAATTGAATGTTCAGTGTGTTGTCATTTGGCAAAGGAAAGCTGGGAAAAGTACTCACAGTGTTTTGCCGTAAGGTAGAGTATGTTACCGATTTCATTTAAACAGCCATTTGCACCTTAAGGAAAGCAGAGATTATCTACTTTCTATTTGTAGGAAAATACCAAAGACTGTCAAGCATCAGACAGAAAATGAGGGCTGGTGAGCACTTCTAACATGGTAGGCATTATAGGGAAAATTGCTATACATATTGTGCCTGCATATATGCTGTGGGCTTCAATTATATGCACAGAGTATCTATTCTCATTAGTTAATTGTGGTAAATAAGTGTTCATTTGAATATACTGATGGCCACATCATTGCTCAAGTGTTGAGTTCTGCAACTAGATTTTGCTTCTGACTCTTCATTCAAATAAGGAGGACAAAAAGTGTGCAGTAGGCTTTTGTTGTAAAATAGGAGACGAATCTGAAAATAACTGTTTATCATGCACTTTTTCTCAATACTTTAATTTATGAAGATTAAACAACCTGAAATCTATTAAAAACCCCAAACATATGTCTGAGAAAGTAATTTCCCATACTAAAACCAGACTAATGCAACAGTTTCCATTTAAAGCTACATATGCAGCCAAATTCTCATATTTTTCTTCGAATTCTACAGATTAACTCACGACCACTTCAGAAATATCCTTGTCTTTACTGTGTTTACAGAAGACTAAAATGAGTTTAAACCCACCATTTAAAACCTGAACCACATGGTGTTTTTCCAGAGTTTTAGAACTGTGAGGTTGTTAAAACTACAGTTTTGTGTTGGGTTTTGGTAGGGTTTTTTTCATTGCATCTCTATGTAGTAGGGCCTCTTGCTTACTAAACATTATGACTAATTGTAGCTGTGTTTGCCTTTATTTTTTGAAACTACCACTCTTAGAGTAGCAGCCAGACTAGGAACATGTAAAACTCATTAGAGATAAAAAAAATTCCTGTTCTCTCTTAATTCACGCTTAGAAAGTGTAGTGGTTTCTTTGTGGTCTTAGCAGCTCATAAAGAGAAAGACACTTGTAGTATATTTGAAAGTATTTTCCAATTTACATGTATAAAGTTATAGAAAAAGTAGCAGATTAGTCGCTAGCCATGAAATGCAGCTGACTTAATCCAGTTTGTGTAAATGCTAACAAGCATTAACGCCTGTTGGATAATAGGTCATACATCGGTAATCTACTCTTTTTGTACCCAGAAAGGCACAGAGGTCCAAGGTTTTCCTCATCCTAGTTAATCTTGTCTTGACCCCTGTTCTTCTGCTTTAAAAAGTCCCAGGCACATTCCACTTAAAGCTCTTCTAATAGAAAACATCAGTTTAGGATAAAGACAATGTCTCATTGACTACGATAGAATCACTTTACTTTCATTTTTCAACAAATGCTTGATTTCCATATATATTTCGTGTATCTGTATCTTAGACTTTGAGCAGAGCTGATACCCATTCATGATACCTTTTCAGAACACTTCTGTTATCCTTGCAGTATGGAATTCTGTAGAAAGCAAACCAGATTTCAGAATTAACAGAGAATATAATCCTGCCACGGAGGTCTGTAGGATGCTTCAAAAAACACATGCAAGCCCTTGCACTCTCCTTTGAATGTTCCAGTTTCTATTTATTTATATAGCAGTGCAGTGCTTCTGCATACTGTATTTGCCAAGTTTTCCAAATACCTTTGCATACTGTATAGAGTCATCATTCTATAAGCATTTTAAAGTCATTGCATGCATTCTGCTCATATTTAGATAAAACACCTTGCTTAACTTTTAGCAAAGAATTGTGTTGTCATCCCACGGTCTGCCCAGAATAAGGGACAAAAACTCACTGTGGTGTCCAGAAGCTGGATAAACTTACACAGTTTAAATTCTTCTTTATTTCCTTGGGGTGCAAATCAGCATGCATGTTTTTGGAGGGTGACTGTCAGCCCTCTCTCACCCCTAGCCCTAGAGGATGGACTCCCAGTCTGCCCAGATGGACCTCCCATTTCTGTGCTAGCCTTCAATTTTCTGCCCATCACTCTGCCTGGAAGCAGCAATTTGGAAGCAGTTGGTTTTACAATCTCAGATCCTCAGCCCAGGGTGCCTTTACAGTTTAGCTCTAAAAGGGCCAAATTGTCAATCTATCTGTGCCAGTCTTGTCTTGAGAAGCTCAGGGTCTGGAGAGGGTACCACCTTACCTATGGTGAAATGCAGTCCCTGTGTCACTGTGGCTTGTCATCACACAAGAAAATCACCATCAAACCCAGCCACCTCTGATGGGAGCAGCAAAGATGGCCAGTATGTTCCTGGGACCACTGGAGTCAGCAGTGCTTTTATCTCTGACTTCAGAATGGTCAGGATTTTAGGCACCAACTGAATTAGACAGGTTGTAGGAACTGGAATTAGCTCAAAAGCACCTGCAGTATTTGCAACATCCTTTATAACATAATCTTCTGACATACACTCTCTTGAGCTAGAGGAAAGCATTACCCCAGTGCCCAGCTTTGTGGTGTGCTTTGCTGCACACGGCATTTGCAACAGCAGACTTGGCTGGAGGTGGTGAGACTGCATTCAGATATCATCTCCTCATCTGAGCACAGCATTCTCACATCCACTTGCCTTGCTTTTTAAAAAACCTTCCCAGGGTTAATTTGTATTGGAGCAGAATTGTGAAATGAAAGCACCAGGAAGCAATTTGCTCTTTGTTGGTGCTCACCAAAATCAACCCTTCTGTGATTCAACTGCTCCTTCTTAATGGCCAGTGAATGCCTGAAATGTGAAAGCATTCATGCTTTGCTGTAATCTTTCTGACTCACTCTTCCCCAAACCAGTTGAGGTACCTTTGCTTTGAGCTCCTCTCTTTTGAGTTACATTATGCAAAATATCCTCTACAGAAAAGTAAATGTTACTAGGCAGAAGGTTAACTACATACAAAGTACAACGAAGGTTTCTTTTATTCACAGCTTAGAAGGTTTAAATCCATGCTGCTATTCACCTCCAATGTGTGCCTCATTGATAAAAACATTATCTTTATAGACATATGGCAGTAAAATTTCGATTAAGACAAAGTATGCTGTAGGTATAAACATGAGAGGAAAAAGAAAGAAAAGAAAATGAGGTACTGAGGAGAGACGCAGATTCATGCATTTGAAACACATAAGAAAATAAGATGAGAGGAAGTTTCATCTAATGAATTTATAAAGGTTGGTTATTAAAATGCCTAGTTGAAAAATATGTGACTAGGAAGAAAATTAGGAATCGCTGTAATTTTTTATAAAATACTGTTTAATTGTATCAGCAGCTTTCTCCAGCTACCAGTGTATTATTAGTCTGTTTACAGATTGAACAACTTAATTGCATAGTCCTGATTCAGCTTGTCTCTTTCTAAAAATAATGACATCCAAGGTGAGTATGAAGCAAAACATTTCAGGCTGTTAAATTAGCCACCAGGGGAAAAATTATAAGGTCTCCTGAATACAACTGAGGTACAGAGAAATTACAGGAACACTAACAAAGAAATCCATCTACTTAATGATGGCAGTCACTTGCACATTAAGTGGCCTCCCTGAAAGGGTACCAGTGTGTCAGGTAAATCTTTCAGCTCTTCTAGGTTAGTGGAGCTCTGCGTTATTGCTGCCTGATGTCTACAGCAGCATTCTATCCCTTCCCCTGTCAAATTCAGGTTTCCATTAAGCCGTCAAACCTGCTGCTCACTAGAGGTCTCATTCTTATAAGAACAACCAGATTGCAAATGTGTGATGTAGAAAGTAAGTGCCTACTCTAGAAACATCATCCTTTTTACAGAGAAAACCCAATCGAGTTCAGAATGCTGCAAAGATATCAGAGAAATCCCACAATCCTTATAATAGGTGAGAGTTTCACTGCTGACTGCGGCAAGGCTGAGATTTCATCTATCAGCTGGACTGCAGAATCCCTTCCCACAGCCAGGGTGATACAACTCAGAATATTATAATTTCTCATGTAAAAGACAGCTCTTAGCTTGGCATCTCTTTTCCCCCCTTCTAAATTAAAACACTTGTAGTCTATAAAAATTGCTCATTTTCTGTGTCGCAGAGCTGCAATTTATAGGTTTAAAATATCCAGTCTACTCTAAGGGCTCTTCCTGCACAAATGTAAGTTGTCTTTGGCTGCAGGAAAGCTGAAAATTCACATTTGTATGAAATACATTCCTGTGTACCTAATTCTTCTCTGTTCCTCTAATGCAGCTCCCAGTCTGAAGCAAGAGGGTCTTTGCTGAGGCCTTGAAGAGGCACCTATCTTTCTCCATGGGTTATAAGAGCAACTTGGGCACTTAGGTAGTAAAATTTTAAAAAGCTGGAATTGTTACATCAGAGTGGTCAGACCACATGGCTGTTTGCTACTTTACTGTTCTATTCTGAAAACACTGCTTGCAGGCAGAAGACTCTTGGAAGCCACTAGATGTATGGCTGGGATAGGGCATCTGGCTCCAAATTAATGACCCTCTGCTCTTTCTCATGCTACTCAGAAGCAAAGATAGCATTGCACTGATTCCTTCACTGCTTCACAGCACTGTGAGAGAGGGAAGATGTCCCCAAAAAGACAACTGCTGGACTCCATAGCATGGGGTAGACACCTCAGCCAGCTGAAAAGGCTGATGTGAAAAACAGGCCAGCTCTGAAACATGGGCACTTGCCAAAGCATGTATCACCTTCTATTTCCCTCCACACCCAAGTGCTGCAAACACCTTCACATGGCGATTGCTATCATTTATCCCAGTACTCATTTTAAAGCCACTTTACAGTCTGCAGTTGTGAGGGGAGAATGTTTTCCTTGGTAAATGAGTGTTCTCAACATAATGCGATATTGCAGCATTTTTGATGTGATATGAGCTTTTCCTCCTTCTACTTCTTTGGCCAGATTCTTGAAAACACCCCAAGTGGAAGATGCTTGAAGACAATCAGATATCTACTCCCACCTGCTCTCTTCCCCATTTAGTAGAAAAATAAAGTTAAAAACACATGAACAAGCAACAGTACCCACAGGAGCATCTGCTGCCCTCCAAGCCATCCTGTCTTCTGCCAGTGGTTGTGTCTGTGCTGTGTATTTCAGCTTTTACCTCTGGTCTCTTACACTGTCTGATAAGTTTTTGACATTAACCAACAGCATTTTGTTAGTTTCCTCTCATCAGTTTTCAGCCTCAAAGGGCTGGGTCCAGTACCCAGTGATCTGAGCAAAGGGAAGGCTGCATGATCACACGATGCTTCAGTGGTTCACAAAATCCACCATTTCCTGTGGGAGGCAGCCAGGCTGCCTCCACCTCTACAAACACACCTTTGGAGCAAGGTAATTGCTTCAAGAAACAAATCTATGACTTGGTGAGAGTGGAAGGAGTGAATTTACACACATGGTAACTCTGCTTTGGTGGAAGTTTATATTGAAGGCTCGTGTCTCCAGACTGAAGGCGTGCATGAGGAAAACCCGTGTCTGGTATAGAGTACTCCAGACCCACCCATTCCTCGTCACAATGCAGTGCGTGGTTGGTTTTAAACTGCTTCTTCTTGCCACACCTTTGCCCTTCCCTTACCTATCCATCACAGGCACTATGATACAGAGAAAGTTGATTCATTTACTGTAATTAATGCACAAATGTGGTCCTGTCAGGAGGTAGTGTGAGGCCACATCTGTCACCAGCCACCTCATGGCCGGCTGTGATGGACTCTGTCCCATGTGCTTGGTAACTGTGTGGGGTGAAGCACAAACTCCTCCAGGAATGAAGTGAGGTCTGGGGAGGAAAAAGGGCCAAGTGGGCTTCAAATATAAGTTGTATCAAACTAATCTTGATCAATCACTCAGTTATGCTGGTCAGAAGTGTAGATAACAGTTTGAACATGTTTGAAGTATGTAATTTCTATATTTTTAAGATGAAAATGTGACATTAATTTTGAAATAATATTTTTATATTGAAAACCTCACCTGTGTTGAAAAACATATCAAGTTTAAAAGGCTAAATTATCCCCAAAGGAAGCATGGTATTGGTTTTAACAGAAGGCAGACCAGAAATTAAACTGTGGAGAGAAACACATACGTTTTGTTTCTACAACAAAAATTCATTTCAGGTAAACTTGAATAGATTTTTTTAAGAAATCTCTTTCTTACCATTCACCTGAAAAATTCATTATTTCTCTTCCAAGTCTCTTCATTCGTATTTCTTAATTTTTCCCTTTTAATTTTTTAAGGTAAATACGCTTTCTTGGTTGGATTTCCTGAGTATAATAGCTGTTATCCAGTTTCTGGTGTCTATTACAATTCCCTCACCCATGCAAACTGAATATTTACTTCCAAAAATATATGCAGGTAGTTTTCATCCTGTAGACCTTTGTGATTGTTTGGCAACACCTTACATGTCCTGAAAGCAGATGAACACCAATCACTGGCCACTGCCTGCGACGGAGCGTAGAGACCCACTGGGGCAACGTGAAGATGGGCAATCAGCTGCTTCCTCCCATTCCAGTTGACCCTAAAGGCACGTTCAATTGTTTGGGTAATGCCTTGGCTGAGGTTGAAGAGCAAGTGAGTAAGCACTGTCCCAGGGAAGGCTCCCTGAGAAACAGCTATGTCCAAAGAGCTGCTTTGGAGCAGCAGCGACAATCCAGGTTTCCATTTCATGTGACATGCCTTGCCTCTCCCCAGCCTCAACCAATTTGTTAGGTGTTGTAAATGGCATTGAAACAGATGGACATTAGTTCAGACAGCCAAGACATCCTGTAAATTATGTGGCTCATAAACTCAGTCCAAGTCCATTTGCAGTCAGTGGGAATTTTGTCATGGACTCAGGCAGGGGCTAGATCAAACTCAGCTTATGTGGGTGTAGAGGAGTGGGATTTATGGCTACCTTCCTCCAACACATATCTGTCAGTAACTAAGGATACAGGGATATTTTATCACCTACTCACCACTGCACTGGGTTAATTTTTAAGGCGAGTCAGAGTGAGAGAGTATCCAAGATCACCCAGCTGGAAAGATGAATTAAAGAGGAGTCACCATCAGCTGGATCTAGTTTCTGCATTTCAACTGGGACTAGACCACAACAGTCCTGTGATGTGCAGCATCAGCGCCTGTCCTTCTGCAGCCCCCAGGGAAGATCAGCCACCTTGCAACTACACCCATCTCTCCCTTCTCCCTCCCCGTGCCCTGAAGGTGCAGCCCAGCATAGGAAGGCAGTCAGTTTATTTACTTCAAATCTTGTAATATCTATATAAACAAATGGTTAATGTGCCAGTGCGTAGTGAGGTGAGAATATACAGGCAAAGCAAGCTGACAAATTTGAAACAAATACAGAAGACTGAGTTTGTTTCCTCGCTGGTCCTGGTTGTAAGGGGTCAAGATGAGCACCCAGGCTGCTTCTTCAGCAGAGCTGGTGAGAGGAAATCTGAACTCATCCCCTTCTCTCTCTCTCTTCCTGTTTTTAATTTGTTAGCTTCAAATCTCAGTCACAAGAGTCATCTGGGTTTCTTGTTCTGACCTCTCTTACAGTGCATAGATTTGAGAATATTTTAAAGGCATTTTCTGATGTGTTTTGCAACAGTTAATGGTTTAGGAGGAGACAACTAACTCCTATCCTGTAGGATAACAGCAGTCTAGGGAGCTGGCAGTTCGGAAGGTCACTGCCTTTGCCAGAGGAGGATGATCAGTACAGTTCTCTACTATGACACTGATTTCCTGAGAGCTCTAAGTTCTCTTTCAACAGTGGATTTCCTAGAAATTAATTTCATGTTGATCCACAACATTGACATGGTCTTGAAAAGTATCATTGAAAAGAACTACATCACAGCTTAACCCAGGACTACTGTCCTGAGTCACAGAAAAATACACCAGGAAGAACTTAAGGAGGGTCCCAGGCCCATCCCTCTGCTGAGTGCAGCATCAGCTGCTCCTTGTTCAACATTCATCCACTCTGCTCTACAGACCTCCAGCATCCCATGTCTCCCAAGGTAAGCTGTTTTAAGGCTTTATTACCTTTATCACTGGAAAGCTATTTCTAGTATTAAATTGAATCTCTTCTGCTGGAGTTTGAACATATTGTTTTTTCGCCTGAGCTTTCATTACCCCAGAGAAAAAGAAAATCCTTTCCTCTCTATATCAAACTTCTAGGTATTAGAGGACTTTCATCATAAATTTTGACATGTTTTTTTAGGCAGACAGTTCAGCTTTCAGTATTTCCTTGTAGATTGTATGTTTTTAGATCACTAATAGTCATTGTTGATGTCATCTTAATGTCTTCCTGGAAACATGATGCCTAAAACTGAGTATTATGTCCCCATTAGGGCTGTACTAGTCATCACTGGTGACCAGATTAGAGGAATGACTCGGTGATGCAAGCCATTTTCCCAGTCACATATCCCAGAATGACTACATCCTTTTTCTCTGTTAGGGCATTGTTCACTAATAATTGAGCCCCTTTCTTGAAAGGCTTCTGCATAACCCACCCCTCCACTGTGATCAGTCCTGCTTGAAATGACACCCTTCACTTGCCTTTGCTGAACTTATTTTTTTTCAAACTGTTTTTCCAGGTTGTCAAGCTGGATTTGAATTCAGCTGCCACCCCTCCCCTGTTCTTTCCAGACTCCAGCACCTCCTTGCACCATACCATCTAGGCACTTGATAGACATAAACTGTATTTCACTGTCTAGACGATTCGTGAGAAGATGAACATAATCAGGTCTGGGACAGGCTCCTGAGGAGCCACTCTCTGTGTAACCCACAAAAAACTCTCTGGGCATGTTTATTAAGCAGTTTTGTATCAAACCCGTCATAGCTTCATCCAGACCACTTGTCAGCAGAAGAGATTAAGAGCATTTCTTGCCCCTATAAGCACCAAAGAGCACTTTATTAGAGTGTGCTGGTGTGGATTCAGATCTTGCTAGAAAAAATTAGAGTTTGAACCTGAGACTTCGTTGTTTGTTTTTGAAGGTCTCAACCACCAAATCTCTGAACAGGAAGGGAAGCCTCCTCTTCTCTGAGCCTATCTTGATCTTCATCTGCTGCTTGTTGCTCTTTCTGTGGCAGTCCTTCAAGTTTGAGTTAGTTCGCATTCAATGACTATGTGGTAATACAGCAAAGCACGATGAAAACCAGCAGCTAACAGCTTGTGCATGGTCTTGGGCACTGAAGCTAGGGATGGGTGACCAGAAATGAGGATCCTCCCTTTGTTTTCTAAACATCTGCTTAGGGAAATACTGTGGACAGTAAAGAGCTCTAGGGAGGGTTGTATCAGGCGAAGCAATAACAGAGGTCTTTGCCTCCTCACTGTGACTTACTGTATAATACTCTATAATACAGTTGTTTCTGTTTGATAATTTTATGGCGCTGAACTAAATCCTTGAGCCAATGACTGTTATACATCCATCTTCCTACATAAAAGGCAAGAGACAACAAAGAAACAAAGTTCTGGAGCTCTTGCTTGAGCAGCAGCACAGTAGTCTCATAAGAAATATGCTACCAGTGAGAGCCCTTCAGAGAGGCCACTGCTACCCCGAGGACAATTCACTCCCCATTTTTGAGGATCTCCTTCCTGTCAGTCCCGAGACAACTAGACATAAAATCAAAACACTCATTATCTTACTGTAATAGTACCTTTTTGGATACACTTGAACAAAGATATCCTGGCATATCCTAACCCCTGCTATGTGGTGTTTTTCTGGAGCGCTCAGATTTCTTTAATGCATTGATCCTGTCACTATACTTGTCATACCTCTGTGGATTGACCCCAAAGACTCCCTGAGTCAGCTGGATGGGCTGATTTGTATCAACCCTGCTGAGGGCCAGCATGTTGCCCACATCCACATTGCACAGCAGTTTGACCAGGTCTCTTTCAGGGTGCCATAACATAGTCCTGAGCCATAATTATTACTTTTTCATCACTTCCTGAAAGATGTGTAAATGTGAGTTAGGGAGATAGTTTAGTGGTGGACTTGGCAGTCTTAGGTTTACAGTTTGACTCAGGGATCTCAAATGTCTTTTCCAACCAAAAGGATTTTATGATTCTATGAGTTCTGAGATTGCTCTGTTACAGCCTGAAGAATGATGTCTTTATGCATGACACTAGGGTATTTTTTGTGTACTTGAGAGAGAGCAGGGATATTTCTGAAATTGCAATGTCCCTTATGATGCAGAAGCTAAACTTGGCATGGTCTGCATCTATGCTGTCTGCTTGGATCAGACCTTTTGGTGACCTATCCTGTCAAATGTGCCATTTCCCATAGTAAAGGATTAGTTGGTTCACTCTAAAAACAAGCCTGGGAGCAAGCGAAGCTGCCTAAAATGTGAACAAATAGCCAGACTTTCTGAGTGGAAATACGAAAGCAAGTGATCAATAGCTACAATTTAGTTGAGATTCCTACCAGAGTTACTGCAAGAAAATTGCTTTCAAGAACTGTAATACATCAGTAATTTCAGCTGCATTGCAATTGAGGCATCTACAATCAGATCAAATCACTGGAAGGTTTTGAGTTTGATTATTTTTATCTCTTTTTTTTCATAGTGACTGTAGATGAACTAGCAGAAGAAAGAAGAAAAGTGATTGCAAGTTGTCATCTGTAGAAGACAAAGTCTATTCCAGTGGTAAATAAAAGTCTCATTGTTTCAGAAGCAATGGCAAAGTAGTAAGATGATCTGTGCACACCTCTTGGGTTGCCAGTGTCATATCAACAATACGTGCTTTGCTTGTAGATTTTCCTGCAGCACCAGCTCATAAAAACATGACACTGTGGATTAAGAGAAATGGCAAAGGGAGAAATGAATCAACACAAATTGAACCATATTATGCACAAACAAGGCACTGAGTGTGTGCATCAGCTGACATTTTTGAGCGCTACTGTTAATCATACGTATTTTGTATTTCACTTTAATGTGATTATTTTTTCAACTACTGACATCTACTGAAATTTAGTAAATGTGACATGTAAATAGGCAGATCTCTGTTCAGTTAAGTGTGGAAAACACCTCTGTAGTAAACAGTATCGCAACTCATTTATATTGAAGGTAAAAGGACAGAGTGAGATATGGAGGCACTTGCACTACTTCATAACCCTGCCATTTATCATTTGCCTGTTGGATACTAATTCCAGAGGCATCTTGTTGGGTCTGTAGACTGCAAACAGGAAACAACTATATTTTTTATCCAAAGTTATTACAGAAAATAACCTAATAATAATCATGCTGTCTAAAAATTTCTATTGAAGCATCTATTCAGAACTGGCACAAATCTCATTGAGTAGAAGAGGCTTACTTGAGGCACTCTGCATTTTATTAATATCATCCTTGCCAACTCTTACTGGTATCGCTATTAATGGAGTTTAATTCTCTATCTTCCAAATTTAATATAGACAGGCTTGTCTGGAGTAGCAGCCCAAATTGCTGATGCAAGAGGTAAAGCCACAGAATAAGGGATGGGGAAGGTATGTGGAAATAAATATGTTGCAGGAGATCCATAACTCATCTAAATGTGTTCTGCTCCTGGGTGGGACCTTGGTGTCTGCTGCAGGAGGAAGGTGCACTATCACATCTTCCCCAGCAAGGACAGCTTTATTGGCCCAGGCTGTGGGAATCTTTGCAGGCACTGTGCAGAGGTGTTTTCCTGGTTTCTTTGAGATTTCTGCAGCCAGAAGGATTTCTCAAACATTCTGTTGGAAGTCATGGCATCTGGGAACTGGTGAAAAGAATTGGAGCAGCTCTGAATGCCCTGTGTCCCACAGTCAAGTCCATTGAAAGATGAATCCAAACAGAGAATTGCCTGAAAGCTTCATATTTTATTTCCACAGTCTCTCCTGATCATGAAGAAAGATTAGTACAAGAGAAAAATCATCATGTCAGACAAAGTCCTCAGACAAGCTCTGTGCACCAAGTCTCTTCTGTGCTTTCAGATCTCAAGCTGACAGTGTTACAGCTTTTACTGCTACAAGGCTCGGGCTTCAGCTGGTTGCAATGTAATATAAACAGCAGTGGCTCATCTGAATGGGGAAATCAGCTAGATTAGTGTTAGCTGAGTAAGCTGTTTGGCAGAGACTGTTGTGGAGTTGTTTCCCATGGTGGGCTTCGCCTCTCAGCAGAGGAGCACCTGGGGAGCTCTGCCTGGCAGGCCCGGCATGTGTGCTGTCCTCAACCACACTGCCTCATCACTCTTTATAGACCATCTTTATAAAGCTGCAATCTGCAGCTAACTATTTTAACACAAGACATTTCCTTTTAGTTTTTCAGAGCAGCAAAAGCGTGTTTACATCAAATCCCAAACATCTGTTTTTTCTTCCAGAACCACTTTCATTACCAGCACAGAAGAGGATGTGTAGGAAACCAGAAGTCCATCATGCAGGCAGTGTAGAAGTGTGAGAAAATGGAAATCTACTGATACAGAATTGTAAAAAATAATGAAAGTTTCTAGGACAAAGGGGCAAATTCTGTATACCTGTTTATATACTGTCCTGTGTGCTAGTTTAATGCTTGTGCAGAGCATATCTTTTTGCTGCTGTACAATTAAAATCTTGTATGATTGTAGTGCCCGGTGCAGGTCAGATGCCAGCAGTACACTGGACCTTGTTACTTGTAATATAAAATAAAGTGGTTTAGAAAAAAATGTTGCTGAGTTGTTTTCCAGCTCTTTTTGTTTGTGAGCCTCTACAATTTGTCCTTGGAAGGTGGAGACCCCTTTAGAAAATTCACATACTGTGGAGCAGTGACTGGTCACAGACCCCCGAGAAATTATCCTTAGGGATTTATAGGTCACAGACTGAAAGAAAGTAGTCTAGAAGACTGGGATTAAGCAATCTGAGTTCACATCATGGAAGTTAAGTATCAAAATGCCTTTGGAAAATTTAGCACCATGGATCAGCTGAAGTAAAAACACACAAAGGGGCAGCTGTTGCAGAGCAGTGAGGGGTTTCCATCCTTACTTGGCTTATGACTGTTCTGTGCCCTGACAAAATAGCCTTTGCTCTGTTCATGCAATGTAAAATTATAGAACAGGTTTTCTTCATTTCTTTCTAATGCAATAATCCCAGCAGCAACATACAAAGGCTTTTATTCTCATACAAAAAAGGTATTGACTCTAATTCCATAGACTCTAATCTCAGACTCTCTACTGTTCTGAAGTACAGTGTCACATCTATAAACCCACATCCTACAGTGCTGTCATGAACAGCCCCAACAACATGCATCTGTTTCCTCTTCTAGTGAAGAACAAAGTCAGGTCTGTAATTCTTCCAGCTGCAGCATTTGCCTTTCCCTTAATGGCTGAATTACTCCCTTTAGTTAGGCTGGTCAGGTAGAAAGCTGATAGTTCAGACATTATAAATCCAAGACATTAGCACATTAAAGACAGTATCCTGTGGCTTTCTATGAGGCCCACTTTCTACCTAGAATGATTTTCCACTTGGCAGACAGCCTGGTGTGACAGTTTAAGCCCAGCTGGCAACTAAGTATTATGCAGCAGCTCACTCACCCTCCCACTCCCCAGTGGGATGGAGAGGAGAATCGGAAAAAAGGTAAAAACTCGTGGGTTGGGATAAGAACAGTTTAATAATGGAAACAAAGTAAAATATAATAATAGTAATAGGAAATAGAGAGGGAGAGGAAGGAATAAACCCCACTCACTAAAAACCCCAAGTGATGCGCAGTACAATTGCTCACCACCTGCTGGCTAATACCCACCCTGACCAGAGCAGCAATTTGCCATTCTGGGAGTTTATATACTGGGCATGATGTGCTGTGGTATGGAATACCCTTTTGGCAAGTTTTGGTCAGGTGTCCTGTCTCTGCTTCCTCCTTACTTCTTGTGCGCCTCCTCACTGGCAGAGCATGAGAGACTGAAAAATTCTTAATCAGAATATTACTGAGCAACTACTAAACTATCAGTGTGTTATCAGCATTGTTCTCAGACTAAAGCCAAAATGCAGTGCTGCACCAGCCACTAGGAAGAAAATTAGATCTACTCAGTCAAAACCAGGACAGCTGTCTGAGTTAGATAAAAGATGTGCAGTTCCTTGAGCTCTGTCTTGCTTTATTCCTTCCTTAACCAAGTTGGAACATGAGTTTAATAGAACTATCTTGATATTTAAACTTGCTTTCCAAGGAGGTATGGGCTGTAGTGTAGGTGAGGACTTCTCTCTTGGTCTCTCCTGAAGGCAGTTTGCAGAGAAGCAAGCAGCATCCTTGAATAGCCAAAATGGTTGAGACCCAGCCACTTCATCAGCCGTGTCTTTCGGTTGTACAATTTGTGTTGTCAGGCTAGTTGGCCTGAGAGCTTCTCCTGCCTCTCATCTGCCACTAAGCTGCTCCCATGCTCTGACCAACATGGCCCCAGGGAAGAGGATTTGCAAAAGCTGTTGTTTCTGCAGTAACCACCTCAACAGCAACTGACTACTGAGTATCAAGGCAAACATCATGTCAAGGAATTGCTTTTACATATTGTCCTGCTGTTCCTTATAGCTATGGACTTCAAAATCATGTGCCGTTGTTTGTTGTCCTTTCCACTCCACCCAAAAAATCCAAACCAACCCCCCCAGGGTTTATGTCATTTGATATGTGGCTTGTTTTGGAGCAGAGTTCTCAAGTTTCAATTCTGTTGTAGCGGAGTAGTGCCAGAATTGGCTCTTTCAGTGGCTGAATCTGTTTCCTGGTTTCTCATAGCACACAGCCAACGTCAGTAAAATATTCTTCTGCGTTTCACTTATATTATACAGTTTTGCACTCCGTCCGCTTCCCAACACAGCATCCATTTAGGTAAGAATGGATATCTTCAGTAGAGGGAGGAGTGTGTCTCTGGATGAAATTATGCACCACTGGGTGAAACCCCAGAGGATACCATATACCAGTATGTCAAAGCTCCACAAAGCCATGTACAGGCACCATTATTTTTGCTCATTCAGCCATTCTCTGCTTTATAGAACTTGGTTTATCTAAGTTTTATTAAACCATATTTTATTAAATCCAGATATAAGACGTGAAATATGAAACAATTTATCAAGAGCACTAACCACAGTTAGTGGATTGTGGTCAGTTGGGATGGCTCCAGGCAGGTTTTGAGACCTCCCTATGGGGGTCTTCCTTGGCACTCTGCCTTGTTTTGCAGCAGATCAGCCTGAGGATGTGGTTATCCATTGATATGGTGCTTCTCATGGAGTTAGCTTGGACCATGACAAAGAAAAGAACGTGAGATTGCCATGCTGATATAATGATGCAACAAATGATGTCATCTCCTCTAGATTCACAGCTCCCCCTGTGCAGGGTGTTTTTTGGGGGTTTTGCGGTAAGGAGCAGAGAAAGCGAACCAGAGCTTTGGTTCTCCTAGGACTATGCCAAAGGAGCCAGCCTTTGTGAAAAGCAGACACTCTGGCTGCTGTGCAAACTCCCTCTAGCTCAGCTATTTTATTTTGCCTTCTTTGAGCACAGCCAGGACCCTGTACTCAACTCAGTTGGGCAAATCCATTCCAGCCCCCCATCTTTCATGGAGACTCCATGCAGCTCTGGGTGCAGCAGGTTTACAGCAAAGCCCAAGCTTCACGCACTCCCATGGGGCTAGTACTCCAGAATACTAAACCAGTGGTCCTTTTCCCAGTGCCAAATGAAGACCTTTTTTGGGGTTGGATAGTATCTTAAACCCCACACAGAATCATAGAATCATTAGGGTTGGAAAGGACCTTAAGATCATCTAGTTCCAACCCCCCTGCCATAAGCAGGGA
>JBCJKH010029980.1:0-27789 GCA_039877255.1 Loriculus beryllinus | reverse complement strand
GGTTCTCGAAGAGTAGCAAACGGTATCTCAGCAGCAGTTTTTATGGGCCATCCTACGAGGCCTGTCCAGGAGGCCCCAGGCACAAAGGCATTGCTGTTTTGTATTTCACAGCAGACAGCTTCATTGGAGCTCCCTGGAAACTGGGAAAGGTGCCCCATGTCAACAGGCGGAAACCAGGGGCATGACAGGGGCTGCAGAGCAAGTAAGTAGTTTTCTCTCTGGGTTCACAGTAGGAGAACAGGTTGATATGGCTCAACCTTCATCTCTCTTCAGAGTAATGACCGTTCTCATGATAATCTGTTTGGAACAGGTATTCGTTACAAGCAGTGAGGTGCAGTAGCCCAGAAGGGGATCCTATAGGAAAGAGCGTTTTGGAAGGCCCTCTGTGCTGTTTCTGAAAGCAGAAGATGACTTCCTTGCTGAACGCCTCTTGCCTGGACACGTAAGTGATGCCTGTCATGAGCCTTGAGAGCACACCATGAAGGAGAATGGGCTAACAGGGACCCTAAGCCTTTTGCTTTGCAGGGGTAGTTAATAGCAGTGTATTTTCTGACAGCTACAAGGCTGACAACACTCATGCACCGCCTTAAGCAATGGATGATTTTGAAGCTCAGGCACAATTTGTGTCTTGTTTCTGTCGCTCTCTTTGATAAAAGGCTTAAAGGGCAGACTGGGGACCAAGCAGTGTGTGCTGTGATTAAGTTGGCCACATGTGCTCTGCTTGCAGTTAAAGACCATTAATGGCAGAGCGTTCAAGACTACATCAAAGAAAACTGGGACATAAATGATCAACTGACTGATCTGAATGGTTTCATCTATTTTTGTGCTGAGCTTCCATCATGCTGCGTCCTGTGCCAAGGTATTGCCACAAAGCAGTTAGATCTAATGTTCGCACGAGGAGTGTTTTCTGCGATGGTAATGGTTGTTTCCCATGTTGTTTGGCTGGTGTCCAAACAGTGGTTTCAGCATATGGCCTGCAGACACTAGGAGGTGACAGGACACTTTTAGCAAGCTGTTTGTAAGCTGTCACCAAGAAAGGTAGTTGTCTGTAGGTTTAAATGAGCAGAATATGGCTTTGCATTCCGTGGAAGAATATTTTAGGTATTTACAAGTCAGAAGACGCTCAGAGTCAAGGACCATGCATGGAGCCAGAGGAGATACAGCTCTCCCATGCCTTTCAACAACTCTCTAATGTTTCCCATGCTGACTGTGTGGGGCGTTTCCTTCTTGCACCCCAGGATTTCCATTTGTGGCTTAAGGCTTTTGAGCTGCTCTGTTATCACTTCCCTGTGTTGTTGGAGGATACATGATGCATAGTCAGCAAGCACAGGTATTATAGAGGAGATCAGTAGTTGGAAAACTCATCCATTTCCATTGATGCGTGGTCCGGGCTCCAGCTAGGAAGATGAAATCTGCACATATTGATGCCTGATAGGCACAATGAAAAAGTTCTGTTCTGGGGTCTGCAGTGCTTTGCGGGGCTCTGTTTCTCCATGCAGTAATGGCTTTCTTTATAGGCACAGTGAGTTTAGTCTCATGCATGCCAGGCTGTTGCCTCAAGCTGATGGAAGTGTTGAAGGGCAGGGATGGGGCAATAGTCTCAGGCCACCGTCTTTACTCCATGTACAGCAATAGCTGTGGCCTGGTAATAGCTGCAGGGTTTGAAATGATACAGACTGTCAGGAAGCTCCCAGTGTGTGGTTTGTTGTCAGCAGCACAGATGTGTGAGGTTTGGCCTTGTAGTCCATGGGTTATTTCTTGGTTTTAAGTGACCATCTATGTAGCAGCACCAGAAGTGGATGTGTGTACTGCTGTATGGGTGCTCTGTTTTCTATATTTAATTGCATGTTCTGTACAAATAAGTGCGTGGTGGAAAGAGTGGCCTTAGCGTCTGTTCTCCATCCCACATGGCTCTCCCTGTTGAAGCTGCGATAGAATGATCTGAGACCATAGTCAAAGCTGGAGTAAAGTCACTGAGGACAGGAGGACAAACTTCATGTTAATATCAGACCCTTTGCAGAGGATTGCCCCTTTTTAGCAGGTCCGCCTGTACCTATGATGATAGCAAGTACTGTAGAAGGTCCTATTTCCTCTGTCTCAAAACTTTAGCAACACTGGTGGCTCTTAACACCTTTGCTATGCAACACCTTGTTTATGCTGTGACTTGATCTGGTGGCTGGGATGGTGGGCTAGGTGAGCTTTAAAGGTCCTTTCCAACCCAGACTATTCTATGATTCTGTGATCTCTGCAGAGAGAAAGAGCGACAGTTATCCCAATAACACTGAAGATGTCTCATCCTGATGTTGCAGAGATGTGGGGTTTTTTTTTGGGGGGGTTGCTGTTTTTCATCCCTCTTGCCTCCCTCCTTCCACCCCATGCTTTCCTTTAGCAAGTGTGTCTGCAAGGGGTGTATTTGATCTGTTTTTACACTGCTGGTTTTGACTGGTAGGATGGCTTTGTGGAACTCCTTGATCACAAAGTAGTAGCAGACACTCTCCAGGCAGCAGTTAGATGTGGCAACACACCTTGTCATGGAGGAGCTGTTCTTCGTAACATGAAGAACATGAAACGCTCCAATAGAGCATGATAGCTCCAACAGTATCTGTTACGAACCTGGCAAGTACCCAAAGAAGGCTGGCAGAAAACATACTAGGGATACAATGAGATTTGCATAAATAATGTGAACAGCTTTCTGGATTGATTTCTCCTCTGGTGAATTGGTGTTCAGGCATCTCTTAAGGCTCCTGTTTCCTTCTGTGGAGCAAAAAGTCAAGGTTGCTAATGGAAGAATAAAACCGAAGAACATGGAAAGCAGGCTCAGAGCAGCAGGCAGGGTGGTATCCTTCTGGAAGCAGAGGTTGGATGGGCTCTGCCAAATCTGTGCAATAGCACCAATTATCCCAGAAGCCCGTACAGAAGGGCTGCCTTTGATGGAGACCTGAAGGCCCTGGCTGTCAAGGGGTGTTTTAGGGCAGTGTATGGCTCAGTGGAGATAAATATAATTAGGTAGATACTCACTAACATGTTGATGAAATACGTTGTCTCTGTCAACTGGCAGAGTTCATCCTGAGCTGACTTATTCTAGAGCAAATACGCCATGAAAGGCAAGGTGCAGATTACAAAGACTAAGTTGAATACATACCACCTTGTTTCTGTCCTAACCCTTAGTCTTTTCTAATCTCTGTTCTCTGTTCTCCTCTACTCCTTTTCTATCCTTTTGCATTTTCTTGTATTCCTTTCTCTTTACTCTCTTCTATTGTCCTATATTCTCTTAGTCTCTTCCCTTATATTCTGTAATAGTCTCTTCTTTCATGTTCCCTTCTCTTTTCTTTTAAATTCTCTTCTCTTTTGTTCTCTTCCCTTATCTTAGATTCTCTTATAGTCTCTTCTCATATATTCCTTTCTCTTAAATTCTTTTCACTTCTCTTTTACTCTCTAAGAGTCTCTTCCCTCTTTTATATACTCTTCCCTTTTTTTATAGTCTTACATTTTCTTATTTTCTCTTATACTGTCTTATACTATGTAGCGTTTTCCCTTATTCCTGTCTCTCTTCTATATTTGCTTGCATGCTGTTCTCTTAGATTCCTTTCTATTTTATTTGCTTATATACTCTTGTAGTCTCTTCCATTTTCTTTTCTTAGATTCTCTAAATTTCTCTTCCCTTTTCCCGTATGCTCTTCAATTTTTCTCTTTTGGCTTCTCTTAGATTCTCTTCTCTTCAATGACATTCTCTCCCCCTATATTCTTTTCTTAGATGATCTTCAATTCTCTTTTCTAATCTTATAGTCTTAGATTCTATTAGATCTCGTATGTTCCCTGATACTCTTTTCCCTCAATGCTCTTCTCTAGTAATCTCTTAGATTCTCTTCCCTTCTGTTCTCTTCCCCATATTCAATTGTATTCTTACATTCTCTTCTATTAGATTGTCTCAGAACCGCTGTTCTTGTATTCACTCCCATTCTGAAGGAAGGGAGGAGGGGGGAAAAGGAGGAGGGGGAAGGAAGGAGAGGGTAGGAAAAAAGAGGGAAGGAGGGAGGGGAAAAAAGGGAGGGAAAGAAGGAGCGAAGGATCTATTTATGGCCATTTCTACCCAATTTTTGCCCGTTTCTTACCAGTTTAAGCCATTTTTTGGCTATTTCTAACCCATTTTAATTTTTTTTTTTCCCATTTCTAAACCACTTTTGGCCATTTCCAGCCCAATTTTGGATACTTCTAACCAGTTTAAGCCATTTTTTTGCCACTTCTAAGCAATTTTTGACCATTTTTAACCTGTTTTAAGCCATTTTTGGTATTTTCTAACCCATTTTAAGTCATTTTGGCTTTTTTCCCATTTTTTCCCATTTCTAGCCATGTTTTGGTTTTTTTTTCTTTTGCTGGTTTTGGCCAATTCCAACCCATTTTTGCCAAATTCTAACCCATTTTAACCTCAATTTGACTGTTTCTAATGCATTTATACCCACTTCTAAGCCATTTTAAGCTTTTATTTGCTATTTCTAAACTTTTTGCTGTTTCTAATCCATTTTTGGCCACTTCTAACCAGTTTTAAGCCATTTTTTTAAATTGCCACCTCTTTTTGCCCCATTTCTAACTCTGTTAAAGCCACATTTTTCTTTCTCTAACCCATTTTTGATCATTTGTCACCAGTTTTAAGCCAATTTTGACCATTTCCAATCCATTTTTGGCCACTTCTAACCCAATTTATGCCATTTTTAGCCATTTTAACCCTTTAACGTCCATTTCTAACCTGTTTTAAGCCATTTTGGCCATGTCTAAACCATTTTTCTTCTTTTCTAAGCAATTTTTTGCCACTTGAAACAAATTTTTTTCCATTTCTAACCTATTTTAAGCCATTTTTGTCTATTTATGGTATTTCTATCCCATTTTTGCCCATTTATGGTCATTTCTATCCCATTTTTGCCCATTTCTTATAAGCTTTAAGCCATTTTTGGCAATTTATAACCCATCTTTCCCATTTCTAACCCATTTAAAGCTTTTTTTTTTATATTTTTGAACAATTTGTGGCAATTTTTGCCCCAAATTTGCCCACTTTTAATCTGTTTTAAGCCATTTTTGCCCATTCTTAAGGCATTTTTACCTGTTTGTTACCTGTTTTAATCCATTTCAGACTATTTCTATTCCATTTTTGCCCATTTGTAATGTGCTTTAAACCATTTTTTCCCTATTCTAACCCATTTTTGCCCATTTCTTACTTCATTTTAGGTATGGGACACCTAAGAAAAAGTTACTAAAAGAGACTAAGAAGCAAGAACATCTGAAAAAAACGTGCATGAAAAAGCAAATAAATAAACATGCGTGAAGAGAATAAAAAGCAAAAGAAGAGAATGTGGTTATAAATTCCTGTAAAGCCAACACAAAGTCATAAAAGTGAACAAGCTTGAAAGAATCTCGAATAAAAGTTCCCTTAGCAACTGAGCCCCAGCCCCCGTATTGCAGAACCTCTTCACAAATATGCAAACCCGACAGCGTTTCTCTCGCACGCATCACCTACACACACACAGCTCCTGCCCCCGCTTGGCCACCTAAACCTCCATCTGCACACGGCCTTCCTGGTGCCCGCTCTTCAGCATCCAGGGATGGGGATGTCGTCCTGGAGAAAGCACACTGGGGTTTGCTCTATTGAGGAGCCCTTTTCTCCCTGGGATCCTTCTGAGCTACAGACATCAGCCCAAAAGTAAAGCACTGCTCATCCTACCTCTTTCATCCCAGATGCTGGTTTGCCTGCCCCAGGTCATTGAGGGAGGGGCTGTGGGTGCTGCCTGGGGTATAAAGGCTCAGTGCTGCAGGGAGGAGCTCCTTCAGTTTCTGGGCTTCAGCAGGGTGAGTTCTGTGGGGTTGGCTTTGTCTTTTGTAGCTTTGCAGCCTTGTGCTGTTTTGTGCTGTTGTGTTTTGATGTTTGCCACAATGGGATCAACTGAAGGAACAGCTTCGGGACATGTCCAGGTTTCCTAGTGTGTGCATTCACAAGCGTCCCTGTAAGGTTTTCTTCTGGGAGGTGTAATAGGAGTTGTTTAGGTTTCCTAAGGTTGTTTATTGGTCTGTTTTGCCGTTGTTATTATCGGGCTCTGAATGTTTTCCTTCCTGGAAGCAGAGTTTTGAGGTTGCTCTTCACCACTTGTGTTCTGTGTTGGATTGTTAGCCGAAATCTTTACTGCTGGGAGACCCGGAGTAGAGCAGGGATAAGGAGGTGGAAGCAGGAGTTGTGTTTTAAATGTCAGTAGCTTGGTGAAGGCAGCAGCATGCCTGGGGGTTGCTGCCCCTCCTTCTAGCTGGGGATCTCATGAGCAGTTCCACCAATGCAAGTGGAATTTGAGGTGGCAAAGGGAGGTCTTAAGATTGAAGGAGGATTCAGGTGGTGTCCTTGTAAAGCCCTGCTCCAGGTCTTTGTCAAGCTCTCCACATTTCCCCTTAGCACTTCTCTGGGCAGACTTCAGGCGCCTGTGCCTCAGTTTCCCTACCTGTAAACCAGGAAGAACAGCAGCGGTTTTCCCTGCCTCTCTGTGTTTTCCAGTTTGCTGTTTTGATTTACCCCCCGCTATGTCTCTCTGGAAGGCAGCTCCCACCAGAAAGCACCAAATAGTTCTTCTCGGCCTCAGGTTTGACAGCAGCTACGCAGGCATCGGTCATTCTGCACTGCAACGAAAAGAGTGTGCTGGCAACACCAGTCCTGCACGGGCAGTAAGCAAAGGGTTTGAAGGAAAATAGGGGGAAACAGAAAAGTCTAAAGCCGTTTTTCAGGGTTCCAGCACGTTCTCCAAAGTGGTTACATCCTTTTGGCACTCCCTGATGTTTCAAAGAGCTTTGATGCTGCTGGACTGTGTTTGCAAATAGGCTTAGAGCCCTCCAGTAATGCTTTTGCTGGGCTGATGTCAATTTCTGTTTGGTTTTCCTCAGCCTTGTTGCCGCTCTTGTCTGCCTGGGATCATCCAGAGCGAGACCAGGGGAAATCCAGGGAAGACTGCTGGGATGCCTTCCATCTTCTGCCTGCGTACTAGGAGCTCTATCATCCCTCGATAAGTAATATCTATATGCTTTTATATGTTGTACACAGCCTGCAGAATTGTTTGATTTCCACATTACCATCATGTATTACCCAGAAGCAACTGAGAAATTTGGGGTTAGCTTTGTATGTAGGTACAGATGAGGAGTCTGAAGCGTGTCTTTCTATAGAGAACACCTATGTTTAGGTCAGACTCAAATCTATCTGGAGAAGATGTTGTTCCTTATGCTCCTGCTGAAGTCTGTTTGGAGGAAATCCCAAGTGAGGATGGCTCTGTCTAAATAACAAGTGTTTAGTTTAGCTTAGGCCCGTTTTATTGGCTGGGAAGGCTTGTGAAGAAACACGCCAGCGTAATGGGAATTTGATGGGAGGTGTAAAGGGCTTTGCTGATGTTTGCCGAGACTTGAATTCTTGTGATGGAAGGAAAAGGAGGAAGAAGTAGTCGTGTAGTTGCATGAGCTGAAGCAAGTGAGATATGTGCTTAGTAGCTTAAAGTCTGTTATGAGGAAGCGTCGTTGCTCCCTTTGGTTAAAAGCCAGGTTTCTGCTGGGCTTGGAAAAGCATTTCTAAATATTAGCTGGCAAGACGGAGATTTGAATTGTGGCCCCTATCTCCCTTCCCTTCCCTGGCAGTTAGTCTGTTTGTTGCAGTCCAGCTTTGTGCTGGGGTTTGCAAGTGATGCTCAGAAACGCCCGCTCTGCCTTGCCATGGTTTCTCTCTACCCTGGACATGCAGAGGAGAGGCCACTGCAGGTTCTAAGGGTTGCCTTGGTAAGACGCGTTTTGTCCCAGAGGCTGTCAGGAGGAGGCAAATGGATGGAGTGATTCCTCGTGAGCAAGGGAAGGGCTGATAATATCTGCTGTTAAAGATGTTGCAAATGAGCTGAGGAATGTTGGGGTGGTTTTGAGGGCAGATTGTTGTGTCGCTTTGGGTTTGATGCTGTACTTTCTTGAGGCTTCCTCTGCTGTCGTTATAGCAGTTTGTGTAATGCTGTTTCCATGGCACATGCAGCGTAATGAAATACGAAGAATTGTGCAGTTTCCTAAACTGTTTAAATGACTGACTTAGCATTGGATTTTACTGAGCTTGTCGGGATTGGAGATGTGTTGTGAGGGAGGAATGGGATGGAATAGGAAGTAATAGTAGTCAAGCTGTGAGATGAAAACCGGTGCGGTTTAGAGCAGAGAAACGGACGGATGCACTGGGGAAGGAAACTAGCGTGTTCTTGCTCTTCCCCACCCTTCAAAAAGAGAAGAGAACTTAAAACCCCTTAAAATTCTTCCCAGAGCTTGAAATTTTACAGCAATATCCAGAGGCCGTAGTCAGTTTTGCAAAGATGAAAAGGAATAACCAAGTGGCGGGTGATAGCAATGGATGGATGCTGCGGTGTGGAGAGGGACAGTCAACTGGGGTGGAGGTGTCTGTAACCCTGAACTACATGGGTCAAACGCGTGACTGCATCCCGTGGGCTGTGGGAATTCCCAGAGCGTTTCCCTTGAAATGGGAGCGGTTTTGTCTTTACAAGTGATACTGAAAGAGCAAACTGTAAATGAGCCTTTCTGGCAGAGTGACGGGGCTGCCGTCCCAGGGACAGATGCACGTGCTCACGTGGCTGCTGAGGCCGTTAAAGCAAAGGGTGTAAGTTGAGTTTTGGCAGTTTGAGGGAGCCCTTCTCGTGGTGCAAAGCGTGGGAAGACAAAAAGGGGTGGAAGAACTGAGGGGTGAGGAGCTGATGTGAGGCAGAGAAGCAGGGTCGTTGCTGTTCCAGCTGTCTGCTTTGTTGCAAGGCAGTGATCCCCTTTAGGTTAGCAGGGACTTCAGCCAGGCATGGTTTAGAAGGGTATGAAAGATGATCAAGCGTCGCCACACTAGGTAGCATCCAGGATGCTGCCTAACTTCAGTCTGAGCTGCTCCTTACTCATTCAATTTGCTCTGGGGCTTTGCATTTGCAGCACAGTGGTGTTTTGCATACAGATCCTCCTTATTTTGGTAAGAGTCTCTTATTAGGGGTGTTTAAAATCTCAGCACTTGATTTTGTCTCCATAGTCTTTCAGTGTGGGAAGTGTAGAAGAGCATTCAAAGGCTCCCACTGGCTGACCATTTAGGGAGCCCTGGACCCCTGAATTTGGTCTTGTCATGTGCTCTGTTGACTGCAGACAGTATTTTAAGTGACAAACGAGGGCGCATCGCGACGTTGGTGGCACCAATCCAGGCAGGTCAGCGATAGTTTTCTGTCCTGGCACTGTGGGCATGGGCAACAGCGGCTGGATGTTTGCATCCTGTAGCTATGCTCTAGGACACCGGAGCGCACTGAGCAGAGGGGAAGTACGCAGATGGGGTTTTAGGTGACTGAGCAAGGGTGGATTGCCATGTTGGTGGCACTGTTCTGGAAGGCACCCTGTGTAGAATGTGTCCAGTTACCTGGTTTTGTCCTAACACATTAGGTTTAGGTACAGAGTTTGGACATTCACACTTAGGGAGCTGGTTTATGGAGCGTCTGAGAGCACTGCCTTGCAAAGTCATACACAGATGGAGTTTTAGGTAGGTAAACAAGGGTGGATTGCCATGTCAGTGGCACTGTTGCAGAGGACACCACATGTAGCTGATGGCCAGCCCCAGGTTTCTGACCTGACACCTTAGATTTAGCCATGAGGGTTTGGAAGTTTGCATTTAGGGAGCTGGTTTGTGAGTCAGCGGAGAGTGCTGTCCAGTGAGGCTTTACACAGAGGTAGTTTTAGGTGGTTAAGTAAGTGACAATACCCGTATCAGTGGTACTGGTCTGGAGGGTAATTTGTAGGAAATGTGCAGCTCTTGTTTCTGTCCTACCATAATAGGCTTAGGAGGAGAGTCAGGACATTTATAGGATCTGGTTTGTGATTCACCAGAGAGTGCTGTCCAGTGAGGCTTTACACGGATGGAGGCTTAGGTGGGTAAGTAAGAGAGGCTATCCATATTGTTGGCACCATTCTGGAGGGCACCCTGTGTAGAACCTGACCAGGTATTTCTTTTTGCGTTTACACATTAGGTTTAGGCACAGCGTCTGGACATTCACACATAGGGAGCTGGTTTATGGGGTGCCTGCAAGCACTGCCCTGCGAGGTCATACATACAGGACTTTTATGTCACCGAGAGTGACATATGACATTATGACATCAGTGATATAATTATGTCACGAAGAGTGACATGACATTATGACATATGTGACATTATGTCACTAAGAGTGACACTAAGAGTGACATAAAGGGTGGATTGCCTAGCCCACCACCAGTTTTTTCCTGGCAACGTAGGCTTAGCGTTAGGGTCTGGACATTGGCACTTAGGGAGGTGGTTTGTGAGTCAGCAAAGCGTGTGTTCCAGGGAGGTTTATGCAGATGGTATTTTAGGTGTGTGAGGATACTCACATTGGTGGCACTGTTCCAGAGGGCACCCTGTGTAAGACATGCCCAAATCATGGTTTGACCTAAACCATTTTTCTCTGGAGCATGGTCTGGACATTCACACTTAGGGGCCTGGTATCTCTGTTACCTGAGAGAGCTGTCCACTGAGGCTTTACACAGATGGAGTTTTAGGCGGCTAAGCAAGGGTGGATTGCCGTGTAAGTGGCACTGTTGCAGAGAGCACCATGGGTAGCTGATGGCCAGCACCAGATTTCTGTCCTAACACCATAGGCTTAGCATTGGGGTTTGGATGTTTGTATTTGGGAGCTGGTTTGTGGGTTAGTGGAGAGGGCTGTCCTGTGAGGCTTTATACAGATGGATTGATAGCTGATAGCTCCAACTGCCAGGAGAAAAACGAAAACTCCGGGCTTCAGTAGGAACTGAACAGTTAATAAATACTTGCTCTTTTTTCCTGCCCTTTAGGTGTATTTAAAGCATCCAAACCCACAAGAACAGCAGCATTAGACAGCAGTTAACATATGGCAAAATTGTGTGTGAATGTAGGAAAAACAAAAACCAAAACCAAACAAAATGCTGGTAACAACTCAGGAGTGGAATGTTTGAATTTACCTTCCAAAAATCAAAAGAGCAGAGATCAAGCAGAGGGTTTCATTCTTGCTTTCCCTTTTATTGCCATGCTTAAATACACATTCAAGTTCCCAGGGCAGGGGAAAGCTGTACCCCTCTGGAGAGACAGCTGGTAACCCTTCTGGAGCCAAGTGCTGCATCCCCAGGAGCACAAACTGGGAGCCCTTTGCACACCAGTCCTCACTTGCAGGGATTGTGCCCATCTAGATATTAAAGGATGGCTTCCCTGGCAAAATTCCATGAAGCTGGTAAAAGGAACAAACTGGATGGCCTGTTTTATTTTGCAGTAAGTTTTAGAAGCACAATTTGAGTAATTCTCAGAAGCTCATACATCCAGGATGTGTGAGGCATTTCATGTACAGCAGCAGTGAACTATCTACTCTCAGAGGCCTTTCACTGTTAGATTGTTTTCCCTCCCCAGTGAAATCACATCCAGTATAGTATGTAAAGGGGTGCAGAGACTGTTTAACAAGCCTCACATAATCTTCCAGGAAACGGATGTTTATTATTGTCTTTAATTTAATTATGCAAATTCTGAGCAATTGCTTTGGAACAGTAACATACCCCTTGGAGCCTGTTGAATTTTATGATGGACTGAGTCCAATTTTATGATGGACTGAGTCCAATTTGCCCTCTTTGTGTAGCACCAATAAAAGCACCAGACAGTGCCCCTCATATTGTACCACCTCCTCTTCTCTTTCCTCAGGTTTCTCAGAGCACACACCAGTCCTTTGTGCTAGCATGTGCTAGCCAAGAAAAATGAGGAGAGGGAGCAGAATATGGGTCTGGACCTACACACAGCCTCCCTGGGGAACTGTCCTGGTTTCAGACAGGATAGAGTTCATTTCCTTCCTAGTAGCTGGTGCAGGGCTGTATTTGGGCTTTAGTCTGAGAAAATGCTGATAACGCACCAGTGTTCAGTTGTTGCTCAGTTAGCACTTGCCCTGATCAAGAACTTTTCAGTCTCATGCTCTGCAGTGAGGAGGGGCACAAGAAGCCAGGGAGACCTGGCCAGGACACCAGACCTGAACTAGCCAAAAGGGTATTCTGAGCCCATTGCTTACCATAGTAAATTATTTTTTGGGAACTAGGTCAGATTAAGGCCCTGTCTGCCCAGTGCAGTGTTTCTGGTAGTAGTCAGGAAGAGATGCTGACAGCAGGAATGTAAGGACTGAGCATGTACAGGTGATAATCCCTCCGAAACATTTCCAGATTAGGGACTTTTTCTAGGGCAAAGATTTTGTCTGTATCTTTCAGTTTAACAGCCACAGATTCAGTCTCATTTTGTGAAGTAATTCCAAAGCCATTTGGAACTCATTCATGTTTTTGGTCTCCACACCATCATCTGCCTATGAACTCTTAATTATGCCCTTTATGAGAAAATGCTTTTTTCCCCTTTGTTTTCCATTTCTGACAGATCATTTTTTATTCAATGTTTCCTACCTCTTTTGTTAAGAGAAATGTGAGTAAGCATTTCTATTTGCTTTCTTAACACCACTCCCAACCTTAAATGTTTTTGTCATGTATCCCCATTTCCTTCCTAAAAATCATGGAATCAGAATCTATTTTATCTCTCATTACTCAGAAACTCTGACACGTATTTCATAACTGACTTTCCAATTGTACTCTAACCCATTCACAGGGGTAGGACCAGAAGGACCTGAATTCTCTAACAGTGGTTCCACAGTGGACTCAGAATGTTGATCACTTTTATACTCCTTGCTTTCTGTAGTCTCTTAGGGATTCGTTCTGTGTTTAAACAATGTTCAGTGACATTAACCCCTGCTAGATGACCGTATAATATATAGTCATATAAACACACTATTACTGTGACTACTGAAGGTTCAGAGACTCCAGCCATGCTTTCCCTGAGGAAACATTCTCCAAGCTAAATAATTTTTGCGTTTCAGCTTCCAGTCATTGGATTTGTTCTTCTTTAGTCTGACAGATTGAAGAATCATCTGCACTAGAATATAGAGACTTTGCAGTTCTGTACTTATGATCTGAAATCTCCCTAACTATGAAAGAGGATAGCAGTGCCTCTCTTAAAAACTATGTCCCTCTAAGATGCTCTGTAATTTTCACATTGATCCAAATTCTTTGTTTCCCACAAATTGGCTACAAACTGCCTATTTGTCAATTAAGACCGAGGCACTTCTATTCCAGCCAATCTGTATTTATTATTATTTACTGCTCTGATTATTGTCTTATTTGTAATCTTCATCCACAATGACTACAGTCACCTGACTGTGTTCAAATGAGTGATAAAAGACACAGGAGGTAACATACCATTGTGCTGGTGAGGTATCAGAAGTTAACAGAAATTCAGTGCATATTTTATTTTAGTTTATAGTTGATTAACTTTATTCTTTAACTGCCATGTTTAATTTATATATTAGTAGCTAACGTTCTGACACATTATATACTAATATATACACAATTTTAGCCTGAGATCTTTAGACTAAAACCCCTTCTGAAAAACACAGGTTCTCCATCAAACACCCATTGCCTGGCAGACGGGCGGGCACGGACACACACCACGGCTGCCCCGTGCACACTGTCATCCTTCTCCCTGTCTCCCTGCGCGTGAGCCTGCCTACGCATGCCAGTGCCCCCTGCGGCGTGCCCGGACCTGCCTGGAGAACGCGTGCCCAGGCCCACCCCACGCAGGCCTGTGCAGGGAGGCGGGGTCTGGCCCAGCACCAGTGCCCAGGCTGGTTCCGTGCCAGCAGCCTCGCGGAGCAGCGCCAGGCGGGGTCCCCGACGCGGGCACATCTGCCGGGACTGCAGGTAGCCCCGCGCCCGCCGCGGGCCCGTGCTGGGCGCCCCTTGCACTGCAGACCCTGACCGGGTGCTTCTGGCCCAGCATGGCCACAGGCACGTCCCCTACAGCGAGGCCATGCCCAACCCAGTGTGGAGCCACGGTGAGGCCTCTGTGGGCAGGGTCCCCTCTGGGGGGAGAGAGCCTCCGGAGGGGAGAACCGGTGTTTGTTAGACAAGGTGCCTGGGGCCGTGGATTAGAGATGGACTTGGCAACAGCAGGTTAAGGGTTAATCTGTGTGCGCTGCAGCAGAGCAGCCCCGGCCTGCGGTGGGGCAGGTTGCCTGATTATAGACACAACCACAATGCCACTTCCTCGTGTTCCAGGTGGGACACGCAGCTCCAGTGTGCAGATATTGCCATGTCAAGTTGTGGGTCAGAGAACAAGTGCTGCAGGCTGCTATGCGCTGTGTTCCCTTGTGTTGGGCATCCAACTGCAGGGCCTGTCAGATAGTGTGGCTTTCTAAAGCTTTTTAAAAAATAGTACAGGAACTGTGAAACGATGGGAATGCTGCAGTGGGACTGAACATTTAGAGGCTCAGAGGTCATATCCAGGATACAAAGGCTTTGGGTGGTAGCACGCAATCTAAACACACAGAACTGTGTTTTTAAGCTGCTGGCATACATTCGTATTCCAGGGATTCTATTCTCGATTAACAAGAATTGCTGTTAACACGCCTTAACACATAAATTGTACTTTCACTTCTCTGCTGAAGCAGATGTGCTTATTGCCACTTACCATTTTGTACACTGAATTAATGGCTAGAAAAGACATCCAGAACATGTGAGGTATACATTCAGTGCTGTTCTCAGGGTGAAGAGTTCGCGTAAGGTACCCTACTTCTCAGAAAAATGCCCTATCAGGTCAAAGGATATTTCAGGGTGCAGTGGAAAGGAAAGAGCAGTCTTTCTTGCTCCATTCTGTTTCGTTGCACTGAAGAGGATTCAATGTGCCTTGTATCAGGGAGTAGGAGAAAAAGAAAGAAAAGTGAGCCTGTCTGTAAGGCATTATTACAGGAATAACTGGTCTGCTCTGATCCGTGCATGTATCTCACGATTTCCTCAGTGAGGATTGGCTGTCTACAGTTATGTTTTCAGGCTTACGAATTATGCAGGTCTTATCCTTCTAATGTGTATGTTGACTTCATATCATTCTAGTTTCTTAATCAAGATGCCAGGTGAGATAGAGCGTATAATCTCATTAAAAAGATGTTACAATACCTAAAAAGTTTTAATTCTGAAAGCTTCAGCACATCACTCAGCAGTCCCCCATGACAACACGCTTTCCTCTGAGCAGTTTTGATGGGGTTTATGAGTTGGCTGCAAGTTCTGCAGGGGCACTTGGCCACATGGATTATGCATCAGCTTGTCCTTGGTTTGCTCTGTCTGTCAATGTGCTGGTTGATGAGCATTCGCAGGCATTTGCTGCATCATTTTTAGCGATTCAGAATTAGAAAATGCCCTTTTCTAAAGTCCTATAATGTTAAAATTCCTCTAATTTTAGGAAAAAAACCCATAAAGGGTATGATGAGTGGTTTTAACACTATGATAAAGTGACTGTTCTTACTAAGATTTAGTGATTTGTCAATAATAAAAGCACAGACTTAAGGCCATTTATTTATTATTGATTATAGCACTGATGTATAGAAGAACATACAGTACCTTCTGTTGTACAGAATCTTGAATAATTTTGTTTTCTTTAGCTTGCTTTTGTGCTGGTTTTTTGTTTATTTTCATTCCCATCTTCACCCTGACCTGTTTAAATAAATGCTTTCCTGTCTAGGCTAGGTAGACAAAAATATGTACATCAGAGGCCACTGCACAACAGCTTCACAGCTCAGGCTTCTCCTTGGCTTGCTGCTTTTTTTCTCTAGTAAACCCACTTATTTATGCAGCTTGATCTGTTTTCTGTGTGAGAATATTCACATTTCCCAAGCTGAATCAGACAATGGCATGTTTGAAACTCAAAATGACAACTATATGAAAACAGTGACACAGGGTAAGACCTGAGGTCCATCTCCTCCATGAACTTGTGGCCCACAGCAAATGCTGAAGGAGTGTAGGAAGAGGTTGAGCTCTCACTGCCTCCAATGATCAGGGACTTCTCCAGTTGAAGGTAACACGAGCTCTTACCTTCTGCTGCCTCTGCTGCTCCTGCAGCTAACTGCATTTTTTCTAAATGCAGATCAGAATATTTATTGAACACTTACTCCGCATCATTCAAGAAAACCATACCCTTAGAAGCTAATAGCAGGTTTATACTATTTTGAGATTGTTTTCTGTTCTTGATGTGTTTAAGGAGCAGCTTTTATTCTTTCATAATTTATAGGGTTTTATTATAAAGTTTTTATTGTTCTTAAGCCTGTTGACTGTCACTCTTTGTGCCTTTTGTTCACCATTTGGGTGCATTACCTTGCCAATAGCTTGTATTTGTTTTTATCACATCTCAAGATTTTCCTGGCTCTACTCCCTACTTCCGTTAGGTTTAGCTACCCATACTCATTACTCACTTTTTGTGAGTAATGTTATTTGTCTTACTTCTGAGAGTGAGGTTGGATCCAAATTTTGCTGGTTTTTATATTACAGAGAAGATGGATACTATCCTTAGTATTCTTTAACCAGTAACTTTGGTGTTCCTTCTCATTTACATGTTTTTAGACTTGGTTATTCTTTAATGGTTTTGTATAATGGGAACAAATTAAGCATATAGGATAATATGCAGCGCAGAATGTCATCGTCACTCACAGGTCACTCAATGTGGCAAAGCTTTCCTTCCATCCCTGTCTTTCTAGTTCTGCAGAATGTCTTCTTGCATTGAGCAAAATGTACACCAACGCTGACAACTAGCTCTAACAGCTAATACATTCTGTTTTATTGAGCAATAAGCTAATGTCTTACCAGCTGCTAGGACTAAGAGTTGTCACTCATGCACACTGAATTATGGTGTAATCCCTTAGGCCGGGCTCTCCATCAGTTACCTGCAGTTTAAATGAAGATGTGAGTTTATCATAGCAACCAGTTAGACTGTTACACAGAATTTTCCAGTTACCCAGCCTCATCACAGCAAAGAGTAACTGGTGTAGGCTGCAAGAGAGGTGGGAAGTTTACCCTTTACAGCAGAGTTGGGACAGAGAACTGCATATAACTCCTAGCGATATTGCTAAGCGAAGATTCATTAAGATACCACAATTACAAAGAACTGAAATTCAGTTGCTAGAGAGCACAGCTGGTGAGGGATCCATTTTACTAAAGGCGGTTTAAAATAAGCACAGTGCTGAACAGCATCAAGAATGAGAGAATTCATTCAAATGTGGGAAAGCTGTGTCTTCTCCAGAATCAAGGCTCATTTTCCTCTCTGAAACTAATGCACATCCAAGACCCAAATTTTCTAGATTTCTGCCTGCTGGATGGGTTTTGTTTCCTTGCTCAAGAAAGCCCTGGGGGCTTGCAGAGCTCAGTGGTAAGCAGTCTCCTCACAAAACCCATAGACAACTGTTTTCCCCAGGTTCAGTGGAGTAATTTAGTAACCGCTCCTCTGAACTGTAAGGCTCCAGAAGAGACACTGATTTAAGTGGCAGCTGGAAGGTTTTAATTTTCCAATGAAATTATATTGGGTTACTAGTCAAAGCAAGATACTTTCACATATCTATGTGATCTATCTATCTATCTATCTATCTATCTATCTATGTCTGTCCATCTGTCTATCCATCCAGTACATTTTCACCAGTTATAACATGTTATAACAAATGTTACAACATTTCACCAGTGAAATGTTAGCCTCAAGTTTTGAAAGGCAATCTCTGATGAGCCTGTTTTGCCTTCACTGAAAAACATTAAAATCTTTTTTCTGGTGATACTTCAGTCAAATAGAAATGCATTTCTTGCTCTTTTCAAGACTCTCAGAAATTTGTACTCTGAAGTGCTGGAGGCAGTAGGAAATACAGTGGCTTGTCTCCTTGGTGAGCATAAAGGAGTTCTTTGTCACAGCTGAACATACCACACGAGTTCCAGGAATGCTTACTGGCCTGGGTTCTGAGCAAAGCCCAACTATGTAAACCCAGGGGCACTTCAGACTTTTACCAAGCCTGCTGGGGATTTACACAGCTGTTGGAAGAAAGACTTCATTCTAGTTCATGTTGAGAAGGTACGCGCAGTTATACAAGCACTTTCTGGGCACAGGTAGACTTGTATGGTTACACACTACTGTTATTATCAAGACCAAGACACATTTCTAAAGCATTTTCTGTATCCTTAGGAACAGCTCTGGATGCTTTGTGCAAGTATGGTTGAATTTAGTGAAGAAGATTTTAGGCTGGGGCTTTGTTCATGAAGAAGGGGGAAAAAAAAGCCCAAACCAGTAAAATGCTGGCTCTTGTGTTTAGGATGTGTGCACGGAGGGGAAAGAGGGCAGGGAACAAACATCATATTCAAGGGCTGAGGATGAGTGCATGTGAATACTTTGCCTCTAAACTTTTGCGCCTAGTTACAAGGTGTTGGCTCTGGGCTCAGGCTGAGTGGTTTCCTCTGTTTTGTACAGGTGAGTGCAGGAGGTACACAAGGCCCAGCAGCACATTCCTGTTTGCCACTGGCTGCTCCTCTGCTTACCCTTTCCCAGAAGCAGTCAGATTTTCCTAAAGACTCTGGGGAATTCTCTCAGCACAGCACCAGCTGAGCCTTGTGCACACAGAGGTACGCGGTGGTGCTGCTAGGTGAAGAACTGGTTGCTGGAAAGGAAAATACATGCACTCTGCTCGTGTGCTGAAGGGGCCCGTGGTCTCGCAGGACACTGCAGCAGGAACCACCTCTCTTCCCACGCACACAGGGCCTGGAACTGCAGAGCCCTAATCCCCTAATGTTCCCTTTCCTCTCCTGAGCAAGCTGTGACTTGAATACTGGCAGCACCACAGAAGTGTTTCAGTGAATCTCTCTATTGCCTGGCTCTGTGACACATGAAGCACAAGCCACCTCTGTACATAGCATCCCCAGCTTCTCCAGCCAGCTCTGGGAATCAAAGCTGGTGTTTGGCTGAAAATACTTTCTGTTAGTTTCTGACATACAGATTTTTTCAGGTTTGCAGCACTCCTATGTTCTTGAACAGTGTGAGGTACTGCTGGCAGCTGTAGTGCTGCATTCATTGAGGCTTTTGGCAGAGCAGAGCCAACCCCAGATGGTAGAACCTTTGAAGGACAAAGGTCAGTTCTCCACCATCCTCAAAGTAAAATCTCTGTGTGTGCAGTATTTTCTTGCTGGATCATGCTGGCCTTTTCTGGCTATGACAGCTACTTGTCTCATGCTGGTCTTATGGACTGGGGGCTATGTTCTCATCGGGGTGTTTGGGTATAATCTCCTGGCCACTGCAGGGGTTCGAAGTCTTGCTGTCCACCTGCTGCTGGAGGTCACTCCTCTGCTGGAGACTGATGCCAGGTACCTGAGCCACACTGGCTGTGCATGTGGAGTATCACAGCTCGTCCCTGGGCTATGGCTAAACTGTTAACATTTTCAGGTGCTCCAGTTGCATCTGTAAGAGAATATCTGCCATGCATTTTGTTCTATGAATGGATGCATTTCCCCTTGTCTTTGTGTGAGTTTATCTTAGAGCATGGGCAATGATTGCTTTTGGAGAAAGCTGTAAGAGCCTTAATTCTGTACTGCCTATGTCTCAGGTTGCTTTTAAGTGAACGGGAAAATGCGAGCCCCGTTCACTGCTATTATTTGTTATATTTCTCCTGTTCAGATGCAGATGGATAACCAGACATCTAATGCACGTCTTCAGAAGCCATGAGTTCCAGAAAATTACCCTCAGAAACACAGAGAACATTTCCTGCTACGAAAGTACACTGCCAGCAGCCATCGCGGATTCTCATTGTGGATGTCACATCACCTTCCTGGACCAACACTTGTTCTGTACTGTCCGAAGCTCTGGAAAACACACTGTGTTTGGCACACAGCTTGACCGGCCCCTGCCGTGTGCCCCTGCTGAGCCTCTACGTTGTGCAGAACCAGCAGGAGTGTCTGCTCCCCTTTACGGTAGGTGTGAAATTATGCTTGTTGGGATTTAACAAACATGAACGCAACAGATTGTTGTGGTTCAGTCAAGAAAGTTCTGATTTACTCCAAATGTATATCTAAAAATCAGTCATTCTCAGCAGTTTCATAGACTTCATGGAAGAGGTGAATTTTTATGAAGAATGATCATAGAGTCATAGAATAGTTAGGGTTGGAAAGGACCTTAAAATCATCCACTTCCAACCCCCCTGCCATGGGCAGGGACACCTGCCACCCAAGGCTTCGTCCAACCTGGCCTTGAACACTGCCAGGGATGAAGCACTCACAATTCCTTGGGCAACTCATTCCAGTGCCTCACCACCATAAAAAGAAGTGTTACATCTTTTGATCTGTGAAGTTGATTGTGTGCCTAAGTTAGGTTTTGTGCTGTCCCCTCTCTAAAGCATCTGTTGTACCTTTCCCTTTCCTGTGCTGTTTTCTGCATTGTCTAAACTGCTTCTCTACCAAAATTATCAAACACAGCTCTAAAGCTGTAATAATTCAGGTGGTGAAATGGTCAATAGACCTCTTGATTATACAAAAATTACCACTCTGGGAGAGGTTCCAGTTATTTAAGGGGAAAGAATCAGAATTCAAAATATTTTTACCAAAATTGAGAAGTATCCTGAAATCATAAACTTGCAGAATAATAGATCATTGAGGTTGGAAAAGACCCTTAAGTCCAACTGTAAACCTAATGCTGCCAAGTCCACCACTAAACCATGTCCCCAAGTGCCGCATCTACATGACTTTTCAATACACAGATCTAAGGCAGTAAGAACAAGCATTTCACTCACTGGGACATACAGCTATATAAATGTAGATGGAGAATGACTAGCAGCTCTACAATAAAAGTTTGGGATTTACAAAGCATCATGAAGTTCACAAGAGTCTATGAATTCACACTACTATAAACAGCCATGGTGAGCACTCTCATTTACAGCACACTGGTGTAAACATGCAGGATTAACCCTTCCACTTGTGAAAACATTCTGAAAAACTCTGTCAAGTTTTCACATCTCAGGAAAGGTAGAGGCCAACTAGAAAATAAAAACAGAGGTCAGTAGTAATTTAGCGAATGTGACCTGTGAGAGCCTGTGGTTAATGGTGATGTTTGGTTTGTAGAATAGGTTATAGATAGATAATGTGATAAGGAAAACTTCAGGGGATACCAAAGTAACATTTTCTGGAGATACTGTGAAATCACTCTGACTGGGGGCTTTAACAGACACTTGTCTTGCTTCCTTGCTTTTCTATTTAAGCAACAGTTCCTTGTATGATAATCATATTTTTTACAGACAGAAGAACCCTTAAATCATTGTTTGGCTTCCTGCGTATTACATATTTCACTGAAGTACCCATATAACATTGAAGCACTTCCTCAAGAAAGACATCTAGTGTTGTTGTGAAGATACTACAAGATAGAGAACCAAGCAGTTACCAAGAGAGAATTTCTTCCAGTGGTTTATCACTGTCATTGTGAAACTTACACCTAGTTCCTAATTTGAATTTGTTCACTTCAGCTTCCAGGGATTTGTTAAAGTATTTTCTGTTTTGGCTAAGCTGAAGAACCTGCTTGTATTTTATCCTCCCTTCCTTCCTCTAAATGGAAGCAGGTTCCTAGCAGGTCTTCTAGCTGGTGAATAAAAGAGGACAAAGTCTTAAGTCTAGTTGAAAGGCATTTCCATGGGCCCTTAATAATTTCCAACACTGCTCTGTTTTTTTGGATGCTGTGTTCTGATACTGCGCTCAGCAGTGCTGTATAGAGACCTAAAAAATACCCCTTCTTCCTCTTTGCATGACTGGTAATGGGATCTTTTTTGCCATAATATTGTGTTTCTCTGGGACTTGTCCAAGAAGTGAAGCCCCCACTCGGTGACTTGAGACACTGGGCTGATGGCACAAGCTCCAGTGTGAGGCCCTTCTCCTTTCTCCCCAGGTCTGCTTGGCTGATCTGCCTGGTGAGCCAGCTCTGTTTCAGGCACCTGCTAAAGGCTTTTTCAGAGCTGTTCTTTCTCCTTTAGGAACAGTAAAGTATAGCAAGATGAGTATCTTCTTCAGTGGACCTAATTTCACTAATAATGATATCTGGTCCTCTGCAGCTTCTGGAATCAGGAGCAGTTTTACATCTGTCTGATAAAGATCTGTCCTGAGGGCTCTGTTGCTTTTCCTGCAGTCTGAATTGCTCCTTTGTCTCAGCAGGGCATGCTGTTTACCACACTGATGTTCTCATCTAGCTGGAGGAAAACTTGATACTTCTCAGTGAGGAGCCAAGATAGGTCTATCTTAAAGGTTTCTTGTTAGACAAATCATACTAAGTCAGGAGAGACCCAAAGTTGAAAATAGAGACTGAGAGAATACAAGGGGAAGTGTCAGATAAAAGGTAATCCTTTTCTTAGTTTTTCCTGGGCACTTGTTTGTGGTTTCTGTTCCTATTGGTCTCCTCTACTGGCCTGACTGACAAGTCCAAAGAGCTTCCCAGAAAAGAGCAGGGGGATGCCAAAGAAAAGGAAAGGAGGAAGAAAGTGAGTAACTGTGGAAGACAACTGGTGGTGACAAGAGGGGAAGAGACCACTAAAGAACCAAAAATTTAAATATGGGACTGAGTAAGGACTCTGAACACCTCCAGCTGATGGGTCCTGTTCCTACTTTTTTTCTGTTGGGATGGGCAGCCCCCACCCACAACTCCCAGACCCTCTCTGACAAAAAAGGCTAAAAAAGAAACAAGGGAGAAAACATTAGCTACAGGGACTAGCAAATTGAGGAGGTGAAGTGGGTGAGAGCACAACATGTGAAGGAGCGAGATGGGGCAGTGAGCACAGTGCCTGTCCCAGCTCATGGCCAGCTTCCATCTCTCTTTTGGTAGCTCTTCTCTGGGAACCATGTAGTGTTGTAGAATAAAATGTTTTGCTAGACATACAGTGTGATATGATGAATTCTTGGAGTTCTGTACTGAAGGAGCAGGGTCATTTGTGAAGAGATGTATTATGGCTATGCACCAAGGCTGGGTGTCAGCACCCAGAAGAAGGGTGTAGTCATAAATAGCACAATTTGTGCTTAGAAGTTTAACTGATGTCTCAGGTACATTCCAGAGCTGAAACTGCAGCTTGCATAGACCCACCTAAGTTAACAGGTAAAGTAGCTGTGCATACACAAGAGAAAATACAACTCTGCTGTGCCAGTTCCAAATGACAAGTACTTAACTGGGCTTGAGGCTGCCTGCAGCCCATGCTGCACCCTATTCTGTCACAGTTAGGAGCAATACTTGACCTGAGAGTTCAGGTTTACATATGTGAGAGCTGCAGCAGCCTCCTGAATTGCAGGAGAAGCATCTGTACTGAAGGGAATTCAGTGTAGCACTTTGAAGAGGCTCCTGCCTTTATCCACTTGGTGCATTTGTCAAAGATTGCTGAACCTCACAGCACAACTGACACACTGGGGTGTCACTGCTTGCACTGTAGAGAACAAAGCGTGGTGAACGCAGTTTCCAGGGGTCTACAGCTCAATGGGTAAAGGAGTACATATACGGTGGGGGTGACTGGCCTGGAGATACCACACTGCCTCAGTGCTCCCTCTTAAGCTCTGCCTCTCTGCTGTGCAGGGTCAGAGGTGAGGGCCGTGCTGAAGCACTACATTTTGGCTAGCAGCAGGCAACGGATAGACAGCTGAAAATTGGAGGAGTGATCGTGTGTGTTTTACTAGTATAAACTAGTATAGGTTTTAATTCCTGTCCGTGTTGCCTGCTTTATGACTTGGCTCCTGCCTCCAGTCTTAACTCAGTGCTGTGAATTCAAAAGCCTCCTTCCACATTATGGAAAATGACTTCATAGTGCTAGTTTGACACTTCCAGTCATTCAGTTTCATTGAACACTGTTTTTGCAGCAAGTGAAAGAAAACTTTGCACGAATCCAAGCCTGCATTTCGGAGCTCCGTTCACTACCAAGAGAAGGTTGTTTCCCACAAGGGGGAAATGGAGTGGTACAAGCTGTGCAGGATGGATTGCAACAGTTCAAGCAATACAGCAGACACACAGCAGCAGGAGACTCAGCAAACAGTTCTGTTGAGGTAAGAAAAGACTGAGAAGGTAGCAGGAGCCATCTGCCAGACTTGCTGCTAGCCAGCACATTCTCATGGTTGTCTGTGTGCTATCAAGGTCCATGAAGAAAATAAGCCCTACCAAAAAAAGTCCCACGGGGCAATCTCACAATGCTAATGGAAAGCAGACAGGTTCAAGTTATGGAGACCGACTTACTTTGCAGTTAGAAAATGCATCTGATTTCAGGCATTTAGGATTGGATGTTTTTCCCAGTTTTGTTTGGGATTTGTTTGGATTACTTTCACAGAACTGTGTCAAAGGCAAAGCCGTTCACAGTACTTAGGGACATGATTTTCCTTTCAGCCTACAGTGATACTCTGTGGTTACAGTATCAGGACCTTCCACTGATACAGCAGGACATTTGTACAAAGGCCCGCACTGGTGGCTGTATTCTCAGCTGGGTGTGTGTACTTGCCTAAGTGGGGGGAAGTTGCTAAAAGCATGAGAACATTTATGCAGATGTAGAAAGCAGAGCAAGGTTCACAGGAAGAAGTGGTTTTTCTAAAGTAGCATCAACTGATGTGAAAGGGCACAGTTGTCAAGAGAGGAGGGACTCAGAACTCATGTTTTCTTCTGGACATAAGGAAACATCAGCTCTAAACTATCTTCCATTTCAGACTTCACAGGCTCAAGGTCCACCCAATTTTGGAGTTTTGTCAGTCCTATAAAGGAATCCAGACCCCCAGGAGTGAAATTTCCCCAGTCTTTCTACTTTACTTAGATCCTTAAACCCTTCCAGAGTTGTGCTTTGGTTAGGCAGACTCTCCCAGCTGTAATTCAGACTCACTTCTAGTATCTATCCAGGAAGCCTCTTTGTTTTGTTAAGGCCTTGAGGTATGTTTTCCCAACTGTTTTAAATGTGATTTGTGCTTTAACTTCAAAGTTGGGGCTTGGAACAAACAGTATACTTTTGAAATCCAACCTTTTTCAACACACAACAAAATCTAGGACCTCTTCTAGTATAGTTGAGGGAATGAGATGACTACATTCAAAATTAAGTTATCCATGAATATAGGGAGTTTATATCCACTCAGCAATCCTGTTCCTCCATGTTATGCAGCTATATTATACTTCCCATTGCATGTGCATGCCAGACACCTGCTGCAGTGAGAGGCTGTGGTAGTAATATACTTATTTGAAAGTGCTGATCACCATTTGTACAACCTACCTTGACTTCTTCATAGGAACAGTGTACACAGGTGCAGCACTAATTCCCCCTCTTCTGACTATTTACCAACTTGTATGTGCTCTCCTATACTTGGCTCAGCCTGGAAAACTGGATGTCCTCCACTCTTCTGAAATTAGTCTGACCACTTGCCACTTTGTTGATCATTTTGATAGATAACCAAATGTTTTTCTTCCTGGTACCAGAAAATAGCAAGTTCATGCAGTTTGTTACTGCAAAGGTCCCAGATATACTCAGTTCCATATAAAGACGACCCCAGAGGAGAGGTCCTCATTTATAAAATGCTCAGGGCAGCTGCAGAGATGCTGAGCTGGAGCAGCAATCTGGCCCAAATCTGTATGGTGAATTCCCTATATGCAAACCACAAAATGATGTAGCAGAGTTTTATATTAAATAAAATCCAAACTAAACAAACAAAACCCCCAAACCCAACAGCAAAACTACAACACTCAAACACACAGCAAACAAAAACCTACTCTCAAACATGCACAGATTCTAACTTGAAAGATTTCTTAGGCAGGACAAGAACTCTGTAACCCAGGAGATGTGGCTGTTCTTCAGCAGCTTCATGCAGCAAACTGTGCTTAAACTGCTGCATAGAAATCTCTGCCAGCAAACATCTCATACAGTAATAGAGAGTTCTTGCCGAGGTCAGCAGCAGGCAGAGGATCTCCAATAGAAGTCTCTCACTGACAGCTGATCCTTTTCCTTTACCACAGTCAAACTAGCATCCACACTAGAGACTTTGAATTTTCCTGATTTCTATACAACAGCAAATACCACAGACACCAGTCACACTTGACGGCTCCAGTCCTCCCTCCAAGTTGCTCCATGCTAACTCTATTCCATTCCCCATTTCCACTGCCTTACTTCCCTTTGAGCTGATAGTGACAGACATCAAATGTTTCTTCCAATAAACCATGCCTTATAAAGCAAAGGGAAAGAAAAATTAAGAATAGCTTTTTTGCGGCTTCATTAGTGGGTACTATTTATAGTGATCCTATTTCATTTGAAAAATACCCAAAATAAAACTAGAGAGAATTCAAATAATGTAGAGATCTGAAGTATTATAGTACACTTAATTCTAGCACAGGTACTGGAGGAGAAGGTACTTTCAAAAGGCAACCCATCATCCTTTCTTATCTTGAGGAAACTTCAGCTCAGAGGTTAGTTCTGTAGAGAATCTCAAGGACAAAGGACTTCTCTCAAAGCTAACGATCCTTCCTGTTCTGTGTGCTGCAGAAATCCAGCCTGTGGATGAAATGCACTCTTCTGCAAATCCCAACAAAAGGTGTTTCAACAGTCCAAAATCTGATTTAAGGGTGGCCTTGGTATTTCATAGAAGGGTGAATAGGCACCATCAGATCACAAGGAGACAGGAAATGAGCAGAAGAGCACCTACAATTCTCAGATCTTTGTTGATAAATAAAAGCTGATAATCTCAGAAAGGCTAAAGCATATTTCACCCTTGCGAAAGGCCAAGCACTCTTTTTTGCTTTTTGCTGTTACACTTCTAAAGCAACACAGGTTAATCCAAAAGCTTTCCACATGCTTCCATCCATGTGGAAGAGACCACTCCAGAGCTGTGCCAGGAAGACAGAGGCACTGTGCTGCCTTTGGCTCCAGCCCACTTGGCACTGCAGTGGTGGCAAGGCCAAGGGCAGCAGTTCTAGGGCATGTTGCAGGGAGCTCAGTGGGCATAGGCAGGACAAGACTATGAACAGCAGTCGGATGAAGAAATGGAGCATGCTGGAAGCTGTTGATGAAGTATGCTCATGTGAGCCAGTAGAAACACAAGCACTTAAGGAGGTGCTAGTTATATTAGAAGCACAGTTTCTGTAGTGCAAGACAGTGATAGCCAATATTTATAATACAAAGGCACCTCTGGCAATTTGCTTGTGCCAATGAGATGTAGTCTTTAGGCAAATATGCCTTTTCCTAACATTTAAACCACAGAGAGGCAAGAATATTCCTTCCTGACTAGTGAACATAGGAGGCAGACTTTGTTACAGCCAGCTGTTATTTAAAACCCAAATATTTGTTAGGAGTATTGAAAATACATACTCTTTTGAGATCTTGACTTCAGATAGGAAAAGCTGCCAGCATCAGCAAAGTCACAGCAGCAGCTACAGGGCAGGAAGTGTCACCAATCTGCAATGGGATGAAAAGCATCTTTCAAGTCATCAGTAGCACATTTGTTGTTAGATTAGCAAGTATAGTGGCCTTAAGGGGTTCTATCTAGAAAATGTGGTAATATGAAGGGAAGTCACAGCAGCTACCTCAGGTTCTGAATGTGTTAAAATATTTCTCCTAGTCTCTGTCTGGCACGTGCTAGTGTGACCCAGGCTGTGAAAAGGGTAAATGAAAGGTGATATGGTACAGATGTAATGCAGCCATGGTGCTCTGTCTATAGCTCTACAAGAAATAATTATACCTTGTAAACAGTTTGGCTACCCCCAGCTCCAGAACAGCCCCCGTTCCCCATTTTCGTTAGTTTCTAATTAGTTCCTAGATCAATACTTCCACAGGCAGGGACCCCTTCCACTGGAGCAGCTTGCTCCAAGCCCCTGTGTCCAACCTGGCCTTGAACACTGCCAGG
>JBCJKH010029979.1:0-14444 GCA_039877255.1 Loriculus beryllinus | reverse complement strand
GTCAACTGCTCTACCCCTGTCCATCAGTTCCGTAGCCCCATTGTAGAAGGCCACCAAATTGGTCAGGCAGGATTTCCGCTTAGTGAAGCCATGCTGGCTGTCACCAAGCACCTCGTTGGTTTTCATGTTTTCAGTTCTGTGTCTAAGGAATACAAGGATCCTTGCTTATACTTGTTCTCCTTTGTTTCACAGGCTGCAGTTGTGGCAAATGAATCAGAAACTTCATGCTTATAAAAAAAAAATTAAAAACAATCACTTAACTTTTAAATATTGAGCTATATTTGGAAGGAGAGAGTGAGAAGAGCATAATTCTACTCCAGTGAGGGAAAAGTGGCAAATTTTTCATGTAGAATAAGTAATTTAAAATTCCAAAAGGTTATGATTTATCTCAGAATTATTCTGTAACAAAAACTTTGCCTACTTTGCCAGTATGCCGCAACTTCTTAATAAAGTAGTTTTTCTCCAAGACACTGTAATTCGCAGTTTCTCTGCTCCACTACAAATACTGCTTACATATTCCAGTACTGAAATTATACTCTCAAACAGATGTAAACTTTCTCTTTGTGATATCCCCCTATTTTTGCAATTCTTTTCTTATTATTTTTTATTGCTTTAATAAGGTAGCCACTACTCTGCTCCCAAGCCTTACACAACGAAACTAAGAAAACTATGAAGAGGTTTGTTTTTAACTGGTCTTTTTAATACTAATCCTAAATATCTAATCTTTTAGACATTTATAGAGGCTGAAATGTCTCTGTAAAGGTGAAATACTGAGAAAATAATGACTATGGTTACTCTTTAAACAACCATCATCTACAAAGCATAAGAGCGCTCAGAATTATATGAAGCATATAACCGTTTTGCAGTTCCTGATTGGTAGAATAAGGGAGGGAAATTACTTTTTCTGTGAAATAAATAATATAACAAATCCAGAACTGTATTGAAATAACTGTGAAGCCACACATACCTGTCTTAGAAGGAAAGATTTTATGTGCCTTTATTTATGCTATTCAGCTCTTCTTTTTCAATCCCTGTCAAACATAGCAAACCTGTCCCTTCCCCAGGTTTATTTTTTTACAATTCTAACTTTGGTTTGTGAATCTCCTGAGCCATTCAGTAATACAGTGCATTGAGAAAGCATGTTACACCCTTCAGGAGACCATATAAAATACAACTGAGTTGAAATGATTTGTTCTAAGAAGAATTTATATTAATTTCTACTTTCCTTATCTCAAAACCAAGTAGTCATTTTTAAGTGTATTTATAACACATCATCATGCTTTTTCACCCTGAATTGATTCCAGCATTATTGTATTTTAACTTTTTGCAACCTATTATAGCAGTGATAGTTGGCAGGCTCTTATCTTTTTCAAAGGTGTCTTACCCTTACATTGGTGTACCTAAATGTCATCTCAGCATTTTACCTTAGTGGAAAATCAAACTTTGAGAGATACAATACCCAAAGAGTCTACACAACAGATTCTACAGCACATATATTATTAACATTTAACGTCTATATAATTTAAAAGCACTGCACAGTGAAGACTGTGAATTCTCCCCTCCAGCCTCAACAAAAACTGCCTACAGATTATCAACATCTCTTAAAGTTTATAGCGGAAAAAAAAAAAAAAAAAAATTCCACACATCAAACATCCAGAGGAAAGATTGTCAGAGTTCCACCAGGAAGTACTGCAAAATCCACTTGAAGGAAATAGAATAATTACTTAGTTATATTTTCACTCATCGAACGCAGCAGCATTGGTTTAAGCCATAACCATGGCCCCATTGTTTGCAACTGTGCCCATCTCAGACATCCAGTTCACTGGCCCTGTTATCAGGATGATTTTGTGAACACTTGTCAGACACCTGAGGGCAAGATCTGGCTGCTCAGCTCAAACCACCCAGAGAGGCAGTTTGAATTGCAAACTTTACACCCAAGTGATTGAGGCATGCTCAACATTACTTGTGCATGCACACCAATACCTTTAATTGACACAGATGCGTAAGTGTGTTTCTGAGCTCTTTAGAAGAAAACAATTCATTTAAATTTAGCATACTACTCTCTTGAGCAGTCTTCAAATGCACCACTGCAACACAAAATCAATTTATTTGTTGTGTTCACTTGTGGAACATACACCTAAATTAACTAGTAATGATCAATTAAGATGAAAAAAAAATACATTTAAGTGCTCTTTTTAAATGGAAAAGCAACAAAAATGCTCTTTGAACTTCCCCAATGCTGTGTTCAGGCAAAGAGCCAAAAACATACCAGAAAAAAATAATTGAAAAAAAAAATCATTCCTATGCAAGTCAGATTTACATTCAAACTGCATTTTTCAAAATAAGATAAAATTAAAAAAAGCCAAAACAACAAAACAAAATCAGAAGAAAAATAGAGCTGCTGGCATTTGTCTATTTGTCTTAATTAAAGCTCTATATTAAAAAATTGAATTTTCTACCTTTTCTTAAGTGCAAAAATTACAAGAAATTTAATCTGAAATACTGAGAGATGCACACTATAAATTTTGTACTAATTTTATAAGGTTTCTTGTTGATTTTTACTGTTTCAAGAAAGTCTGTAACATAAGTCAGTCCAGCATGAAAATATTAAATGAACAAAGAATTCTCTGCACTTGGCACCTCTTAGGATACCCTATGTTTACCTAGAGCTACATAACTAGTATGTAGCCTAATAGTATGTAGACTAATCAAATGTGACTATTAACGGTAGTTCCACAAGCTCATTGCTCTGGATTTAGCTCTTAAACCAGCCAACAACACACTCCTGCCTTGTGAAAAAACCTTTAGTAGGAATGGCAGTTGACCAAATGAAACATTTTCTTTAAAAAGGCTACGGAAGATTTTTTCAATTGGAAACAAAATATTGTAAACTGGAACTCCACTCAAACACATACTGCATTCTACAGTTTGTTGTCTCTCTTTCTACTCCACCCCTCTCCAAAAAACAAACAAACATACAAACAAACAAACAAAAAAAAAACCTTCATTCAAAGAGGGAAATGATTATTTGAGCCAGTTAAAGAAAGTATTTGGTGAGCCTTGTAGACAGAGAAGTATTAGGTCTGCATAGATGCACTTGGATATATTGTCTTTTGCAATTTCAGTCTGCTGAAAGTAAAAAGATAATCCCTTATTCTGGAATATGTACATGTACAGGTGGAATGACATTTCATCACAAAAGACCAGGTTATTCAGAAGGGAGTCCGCTAAGTAGAAATGCAAAGAGAAAGTCTCAAAATCTAAAGTACAGGTTTACTCCAAAAAGCTTTGAGACTTCCTATTTGTTACAGAAGAATAAGGTTTGCTAGTGTGCAATGAAAATTAAAATTCAGTATTTTTTTAAGATAGCATTTCTATAGATTATTGCCCTTATGGCCTTTCCAGAACAGTTCCTCAGGTACAGTCAATGATTTAACAGTTTTGGATAATCATCTTTTAAGAGTTCATACAAAATACAAATATGTTCTCGAAATGATATGAAATGATTACTTTTTTGTTCAGCTTATGATTACTTAAAATACTGTCTAACATATTATTTAAACAGCTCCTGTACTTAATGAGTTTCAAAAACTATACTACACTTCCAGTTTGCCAACTATTTTTTTTTTTTTGGATGAAGTATAACATACACTTTCAATGAACAGGGATCTTAGTTGTTAATAAAAAAAAGAACAAGATTTTATATTCCAGTCACTGCTACAAAAGGATGTTACCAAAGAAGTATGAAGACTACATCACTGGTCCCATTGCTTTTCTTGAACTGTTATAACACTCTGGAAATGCAGTCACTTTGGTTATGTTGAATTCACATACCTGGAGATTTTAATTTAGCACAGCTAGCAAAATCTCCCAACAAAGGCAGAAGGCAAGAACTGACATACAAACTGACAAAAGATGACTCAAAGTCGAGCTAATATTGCATCCAAAACCCATTCCTTGGCACCTCATATAAAAGCACACAGTGGCAGCAAGTATGATGCAATCATAGAAGGTTTTCAATCATACATAAAGGGTAATGGTGAATGAATTAATATCTCGGAATTAACAACTCAGCCCATATCGACCAAACATTAATCAAAATTACTTATATTAATAGGAGTTAGTTCCTTAAAATATACAAACTAGAACTGAAGCTGTACAGCAAATTATGTTCCCACTCCTTTTTCTTTCTAGAGATTTAACTTGTCATATCAAGGATGTCCACAGAACCCAGAAGCCTTCTCTTTGCTCCAGGACTTCAAGGATCAGTTCCTGTGGGCCACATATACATGGTATGAGACTGGGTTCTCCTGTAACCCTGTATTCATCTACAACCTCCCTGTCCATTCCTACTTTCACACCTATCACCAAACCCCTTTGTCATTTTATGATAGCAGGTACTTCCAGAGTGCTAGGGCTAATGGCCAACATCAGTACAACACGTTATCAGTTTCTTCCAGATGCTCTTTAATCTCTAGACAATCCCCAGCATCTCCATCATTATTATATAATTAGCATAAATGAAAGCTATGCAAACCCAGGCAGAGGATAATATTCTCTCAAGCTTGTATGTCAGAAATCCTTAATTAAAAAAAAAAGGTATCCTAAATGAATCATATCTGCATTAAGTGAAATATTGTTTCTCCACCTACCCAATGGCATAAGCATCAGTTAGACACTAATGATTTGTAAAACTTTATGAAGAATAACATTACTGCAGGCTTCAGAAATTAAAAGATCAGTCTTCACCCACCTTGATCTTCATCACTTTTCTTTACCTATTCCTAGCCCATGCCCTATTTCTCTAGCAAGACATTCCCTATCCCTTGGCCAGTACCTTATCCACCAATATTGGCCTTTAGAAATTTTAGACAAATCTTTTTCACATTGCTCTGAAATAAGAATATATAATCTCAAAATCTCCAGAAAAATCTGCTGCACTAAAGTACTTTGTTTGAAATGTGACAGTTGTCTCCATATGTTACATATTATATTTACATGCTACTGGTCTATAAAGTGATTGCCTATTCCTGGCGTTCTGCCAGGATTTATATAGCTTTGTGTGGTCTGCTCACTTCTATGTACTCATCAACTAACTGAAGAGAAACACACTTCAAATTATCTGTGCCCAAATTCATTTTAGCCCTGTGGTTTCATCACACCCCCAACCTGCTAAGCTTTCCAACAGCATCATGCACTGGATAGCAAATGTTATGAATCATTGGATATAAATACTTCAAGGAAAACTGTGTGGAAAATAAATATTTACCTTAACAGTATAAATATTGGTTACTGTTGTAAATCATGCCAACTGCATTTTTATTCCAAGTAAACATTTGTAAATCCAGTACCTCAACAACTTCCTTCTGACTAAACCTCTTTCAAAAATTGCAAGTTTAACTTACCCTTTTTTTTTCCTAAAGGCCATTAATAGTCACATTGATATGTTTTCTAAGGTGCCTATGAAGATTCTGTATTTATGCTCTGTTCTGTGTTAAGTTCAGTAGGCTTGCCCCTCCTGACATGACAATCCAATTATAAGAAGTCTAATTTTTTTGCCTGCAGAGAAAAAGGGGCAACTTCATAGAATCAACATAACATTAAAATTGTTTCAAACTAAGCACTAGTTCATGGATATTTCTAAAGGAAAGGACCGAAGAGTAACTCTTCGACTAAACTGTCAGTTGTTTTACTGGAAAGTTTTTAATGTTATAAGCTTGTAGTAGGCTATCCTATGAGCACCATCATTTACACAAAGTTTAACATGCAAGGCTAGTGGCATTCTGCAAACCTTTAATGGCTCATATTCTTTGCTGCAATTTCCATTCCAACACTAATACTGATAATGTAAGTTTCTGTGAAGACTGTTTATTATATGGGGCTAGAAAATATTATACAGATCATTTAGTCAACAGAATAAATTGAATACATTTTCTGAGTACATTTTAACTAACCTTACACAAGGTTTAAAAGAGGAATTGCATACAAAGAAAATTTAGTATGACTAATTTTGTAGCAGAAGTTTAATTCAAGTATACTATATACTAAGTAGTTTCAGAATAATCTGCAATTTAAATCAGCTAATGCTGTGCTTATCTCTGAATGTTAAAATCCTTTGCACTAAGCAGAATTTACAGAAGTGCTCTTAAGACTGCATGAACATACAGATGGTCATACTGGTTACTACAAAGGATTTCTATAGCCTACTGTTCAGCTTCTAGATGTGTCTACAAGCGTATGCCTAGTAAAGAAGAAAATTAGGACAAGCAGACAACTTCTGTTTAATGTCTTCATAGCATCCAACCAGATCTCCCATGCCTAATTTGTTTTTCATATTTAGTGATCCCAGATGTATGTCTCCTTCAAGTGCTTATCCAGTCTCCTGTTTAACCCATATAAACTTGCATCTGCATTGGCATTGCAGAGGCACCCGCAATGTGTTACTTACTCACTACAGTAATAATAAAATAAACCAAAAAGAATTCTTCATACAAGCAGGGGGAAAAGTGAATCTGTTTAAATAAAGAACTACAAGGGGTTGTAAGCTTTTACAATTAGAGAGCATTAGTATTCAAAGCTGAAGGACAAGAACTCTCATCATTTATTTGCCATGCATTCACTGTTATTTCCAAAGTCAGTAAAATGCTATTTTTTTAATCTTAATTTCTTTCTTCCAGAGATTAAGATACAAAAGACTTCCCCTGAGAAAGGGAAATATGTCTTATCTATAATTTAGCAATCGACTAACCTCCACAGATTGGAAACAGGAGTCAGAATGGAGAAAACTGTGAACAAATTGCTGCCAATCCAAATGGATATGCAAGAGCTTTGCTTGGGATAGGAATTAGAGCAAGACTCATGCTTTTTTCAGGGTTTCGGATTAATGAGCTAAAACTGAGTTGAAACTAACACCTCACCCCCGTATTCTGGAAATGGAGTTATTGACAAAGTCATCAAATCTCTCCATTTACATAAAATAAAAAGTAATCTGTACTCTTTAGATAGCAATTTCAACAACATTCTTTTATCCATTCAAAACACAGCAGAAACAGTGCCAGTTTATTTACAGTAATGATTACCAGAGGGAGTCAGACAAATATTTTTGTTCAGGCTACACTAGAGGACTAAATCTAGGAATCCTTACTAGATTTCCACCTACATTATATACAGTCACCTCATCTAACTCTAAATGACTAATGCCTCGAAATTTCATTCCAAGCTGCATTGTCTTCCCTATGTTCTGAAGTTATATTTGCTTTAAGTTTGGGTTTTCTATGTTGTCATTTTGGGAGTAGAAAAGAGGGCATGGGGAGTTGTTGCTGCTTTTTGAAGTTACTATCAAACAACTTTCATGTAAAATAACAATTCTGTTAAGTGTATTCATGCTAAACACATTTCGTCAAGAGAAACAGAAACTACAAGAATGAAAAAGACACCTTTCACCAGAGGTAGGCAAGTTATGAGAAAGTCAGAAACAGAACTAGTTTCTCCAATATCACAATTTTTTTCTGCACATTTAAGAAGACGTGCATTTAATTAAGAAACTGTGGAGCTTTGTTTTTTGTTTTCAGAAATTATCTAGTTTAGGAAAAAAAAAAACCCACCATCATATTTTGAACCAAAATTCTTTGGTTTTTTGGATTTTTTTCTCTACTATTATATAAATTCCTTCTTCATGTATTTTTCCTAGCCTGGACACATATTTTTCTGATATAGAAAGTGCAGTCAACATGGTGGTATGTGTGTATACGCTTCTCTCCATAAATACACATTAAGTTAAATCATTTGTGGAGCTTCCCAGATGATTCTAAGGAGATACAGAACATATCAGTGCAAATTAGCAAGCAACAGTACTACGAAAATCTGGCAGAAAAAAAAAAAACTCAACAAAAAAAAAAAAAAAAAAAAAAAAAAACAAACAAAACAAAAAAAAAAAAAAAAAAAAAAAAAAAAAAAAAAAAAAAAAAAAAAAAAAAAAACAAATAGAAACCAACCAACCAACCAACACCAACCAAAAAAAACCCAAACTAATACTCACCCACACCCAGCCCACCCCCAACAAATCGAAAAACCCACAGGAAGGAATAATTAGGAAGGAAGTTCTGTCCATCAAAATCTGTTATATAGTATATGTGATCTTAAAGTAAATGAGCAAATCAAGTTCAGTATTGGTGATAACAGTTATAAAATTAGTCTCTCACACCTGATGTTCTTTTCACAGCTGTCTGATTCAAGCACGTATCTTACTAGAATAGATGACAGCAACAACTCTGCCTAAAGTAATACATGAAATGGGGCTAATATATCTGAAAGTTGTCAGAACCTGAAAAGTTGTTACTGGCTCACTTCCTACATTTGTTCCCACTGTAACATATATTCTTTTCATATTTGTCATTTTATTTTGAATGTCACACCTAATGTTTAGAAAGTTGTTGCCATTTACCTACTCAACCTTTCGCCTTTGATTCACCTTCTTCTGTTTTTCAGGGCTACTACAATAATAAAGACTGTATAGATCCATTTGCTGAAAAACCATTTGTATTAATTCATGAATATAAGAAAACCAGAAGAAACTACCTACCAGCAGTGCCAGAATCAGTTACTTCTGAAGGTGTACTCAGAAAACATAACTTTTCGTTTTAATTTGTCTATTGAGGCACTGGAAGAAAATATTACTAGACCATGCAGCTTTAGATAAGGCCAGACTATTCTTATTCAGTTTTACCTTCTCCTCTGTTCTGACTTTCACTGGTGACATAGAAACCTTTTGGAGGCACATTCAAATGTTTGAAAGATTAGGTGATGCTTGTTGTATGCACGTATTGTTCATTGCTTCACCTTAATACAAATACCTTTGTAAGTAAAGACACCATTAACTTCAGAGAAAGCATCTACTGACACTGGAATCATACATTCATATGTAAGAATGTATAAACTCACATATACTGGAGTCATAGATGCATGTATGCAGTACAAAGTCAAGAATTTATACTAAGAAATAGTCTTACACGAGTAGGTCTTACAACAGTCAATTAGCATGCAAAAAGTCAAAGCTTAGAAAATATTTCCTAAGATAACTTGGCCCAGTGTTGCTATGACTGTGAGCAGAGGAGGTGGGACTGTGACTTGACTTATAACTTTGATGCAAAACAGAGAAAATTTGATAAGCTCAGCATGTTTATCTCTACATAATATAGTATAATGTCAGCCTGCATAGGTAAGTTCTTACACTAGACACAGCAATCAAAGCCAACAGCAGCAGAAGAAAGTGTGCTTTGCAAGATAAATGCATCAGGGATGCTGCACATTCTAGACTGATGTTGTGTATTATAAGCCATGCAGAAGTATAGATGCTGCCCTACCCTCTCAAATAGTCTGAGAAACTGTCAACAGGAAACAGGACATTCCCCACCCCCAAACTTGAAAGTGTAGGGTTTTTATAAGCTCATCCTTTCCCCCATTACTGTGCCTATTCTCCGTGCTACCTCATCTCTACAACTAAAACATATAGATGTGAAATAATTGTACAAAATATCATACTAACTTATTTAAAAAAAAAAAAAAAACACACAAAAAAATCCTAAACCCCACCAAAAAAAAACCCAACCAAACAAAAAAAACCCAAACCAAACCACCCCAAAACCAAATCAAACCAAAACCCCAACAAAAAGCAAATACATACACAGCCTATTAGATTATCTAACACTCTTCTTTGTGGGAGACAGGTTAAGTTTAAGAACTTCTTCAGACTAAATATGAAGCAGGAAATGTATTAATCATGTTCAATCTACATTTTTGGTTTTGGTTGTAAGCAGAGTCTGGAAAGGTAGCAGGACTCCCAGTTTTGCCAACATTGCCTCTCCAAGCCTTTCCCCTGAAACTATAAATAATTATGTTAGTTGCATAACTTTGATCACCACCTTTCACTGTTTGCATTTATGGCTGTGAATTTAAAAAATTTCTAAAAAGACCCACAAGAGATATTTCTCTTTGTGTGAGAAAGGGAAAATTGTTTTCCTTCATTCTATACAGAGCCATAGACTCATTTATGTTGGAAAAGACCCTTAAGATCATCAAGTTCAATTGTTAATATATTATTAGTTAGCTATATATAATATCAGTTAACTACATATAACATTGTTTAAGTAGAAGTCTTTTAATTAGTTTTTAAAACTCAATCGAGGTCCACAGGGGAAAAAAAAAAAAGTTAAAAAACATTATCCTCAATTGTAAAACTCTAAAAAGCATTTGCTATCCATAGCAAAAATCTATGTGTGTATTTCAGGCCTGGGGCTACAGACTGGAACAATGTGTCACAAAGAAAATACTTGCATGACAAAGTAAAAAATACAGCCTTTGGCCTTCCGTGTGCACTCTTCAGAGACCCAAACATTTAAATATCCCTAATGAAAACCTGAATTGCCACTATACTACTTCACACACTCTCACATGGTGTAACTTAACCTACTGGCAAATTTATAATAGTTCATTGCAAGAGTAGCTCAGTTTCAGATCAAGATGACATTATTACACACAGAGACAATGTTTAATAAACATGGCTAAAATTTCAGAATTGAGTACTTTAAGGCTGGGAAGCAACAAAGGACTTCTTTCAGTAGTCTTCTGCATACACAATATGACAAAAATCACACAAGACATTTGCTTCAATGAGCAAAAAGTATGGAAGGTGTTTCTACTGTGAGTATCTGCATATTTTATTTTACTTTTATAGTTAAGAGTATGGCCCTTTCAATGCCATCCCTTAAGTATCTTGAACATCCCAAGTCATCCTTTTCATACAAAGGAGACAGTAATCTAATGATTCAAATCAAAAAAATTCAGGTCAGAAATTTCTCATATATAAGTTTGAAATTCCTGCTAGAGCATCCAGTAATGACAGAACAGTTGGCAAGCTCAAAATCCATTGAGTGCAAGTATAGTTGTGGAGTTTGGCACTTCTGTCAGTGAGATTCTGAGGAGTCAAGTCAGGCACTGAGGAATCATTTGCTTTTCCCCATTAAGTTCTAAGCCGATTTTTCTACTCACATTAGGTAAAATTCATCCTCCATAACTAATGAGACAACTTCTTTTCTTTTCCCCAGTGTGGTACTGTCATGTTCATCTCAAACAATATGAAGTTCCACGAAACTCACAGCACTGGGAATGAACCACCATTACTGCTGATGGTTGGATACAGTGATGGAATGCACGTCTGGAGCATACCTATCAGTGGTGAAGCTTGAGAACTCTTTTCTGACCACCATGGTCCAGTTCAAGCTGCAAGGATCTTACCAGCTCCCCAAATCAGTGCTCAGAAATGTGATAATTTCTGAGAAGCAGCCTCTACTTGGTGTGTGCAAAACATTGGATCTTTGGGCACAAGCCCACCTTACTGCTGTGTGGACCTTTATTCTTTGCGGACAGGAGAGATGGCCAAGTCCATACAGCTCAAAGCTTCTATTTACAATGTAAATATTCTATTTACATTACCAGACCCAGCATAGTCTGAAGCAATCTTAAACTGCTATTACATGGAAAATCCTGTGCAGCCCTGAACTGGAATAAGCTCATTTTGTTGGAAACTTCAGGGCATGTACTTGCAAAATTCAACCAAGCCTTTACTAAGAGGATGTAAGATGTGGTTTTGAAAGGCTCATAACTTAGTCAAACTGGGATATTTCAGAGTCCTGGGAAAATACACCTACACAGATCATGCTTTTAAGCACACTTTTCTTGTGCTCTCCAAAATTGACAATAACATTTTCAAAAAAAAAAAAAAAAAAAAAAGTCATCAATTTTTTGTTTTGTTTCCTCTTCCCATTCCCATGCTGAGAAACAACCAAAATATCTTCTCATCCTGAATGTGCTGAAGCAAATAAATTGAAAACCTAAAAATTATTTAGGCTCAGTTAGACCTTTGGTATAGAAAAGGTGAGGCCTGAAGTTAAATCTATACCTACGCATAAGTTTGTAAAGAAGGTATTGTAAACAGAAATGATGAGAAAACATATTAATAGATAGGTTTACTTCATCAGTTACTGCTGGTAGTACAATCTAATAGAACATGTGGATTACTTTAGCACAGTTATGTCACTTGATTATAAAATCAGTGACACAGCTTCTTAATTTAGCTCTAAAATTTATCTTTATTTTACCTCTATCTTTATTCTACTTAAATTTAAAGATTTCTGCACTCTGTCTCACAAGCATCTTAACATTTAATCCCTTTTTGTATCCTGATTTTTCTTATTTTTTTCCCTCCCCCCCATCCCCCCAGGCTATTATTCATTCCTATTCTTCTTTTGCACACACCTGACCAGAATATACATCAGTGTCACAGACAAGGTTATAAATGGAACTACCCCTTCTGACAAAGGCAAGTCTTGAAAGAATAATAATCTGTACACTGAATTCAAGTATTTTCAAAGGATCCTTAGCTCCTTTATTATGGATAGAATCACAGTTTATATATCCTGCCACCTGATGAGCCAAATAAAAGTGAAGTAGTTTACAACTCCATTGCTAGCTACCAACACACTGAACACATTATTTGCCTCAGCATGAGATTTTCACTTAGAAGAAGACAAGAAAGTTTCCGATTTTTTTCGTTTGCTCTTAGTAGATAGGTTGGGGTTTCTTATTATTCATGCTAGTATGCTATCAATGCCTCTGCCAACTCAAAACATCTTGCCTACTGTTTAAAATTCCTAGAATGCAATATCAGTCCATGCTGATAATCAGAGGACCCTCAATATCCCAATACCTACAAGGCAACCAGTGGTAAACAAGAACACATCCAAAAGGATTCTTTCCTATCATAATTCTCAGAACATATTAGAATTCTTTTTACCTTGGATTTGAAATTCAAATTCCAGTGAAAATTCATTAAACATTTGTAATGATGTAGCCCCTGACAAAATCGAGTGATTCTGTGTGATAAATCATATTGAAGACACACAAAATTGAATGAACTATGAATGAACTATGTACGAACTATGTACATCCTAGTTCATAGCTCACTGTTATCTGTTTGATCAGATTACATATTTTCCCAACAGCACCAATAATTAAAGAGCCATTTTTATCAGATTATTTCACAGTATGACTGGAGAAAACCTCAGTATTGTCAAAAAGTTAGAGCATGAGACTTCATTGAAATGAGTCCTGGTTCTCTGCTATATGGATAAATCAGTTTAAAATTATTTGCTTTTTCATCATATAAATTTGCTCCCTTTCAGTTATATCTGAGAGCACTGTTAGTGTGACTCAGTGGTGCAGTTGCATGAAACCATATGCTAAGAAGACTTAGGGCTGCTTACGCCTGTCAACAGCCAGATATATCACTGCTGACATCTGTGCCAGTTGTCAAACCAATGACTATGAATGTCATAAGTCATTAGACTTATTTTCAGTCATCCAGCTATAGTGAAATGACCTGTAAATCTTTTCTGCTATTCTGGGGTACAAGGACCAATAGTCTGACTCACCTAATTTGAGAAATAGTAGAATGTGGATAATATCCTCACTTGCTATGACAGCATTCCAGGCAGCATGTAATCTTAGATCCACAAAGCCTGATAATCGGACAAAGAGTCCAAATTCAAAAAGATAATGAAGATGCTTACGTTTCACTTTTTACTCACAATTCTAAGCAGGAAGAGAGGTCAAGCTGCATAAGCCTAGTAATAACTACCCTTGATAAAATATGCTTATGCTAGGGCTACTTCTAATATATGCCAAGGAGAAAATGAGATGTCAGGGCGGCATGGACTGGTGGAGAGCCCAAGACGAATCCCAGGTCCTTGTGTTCATAGGAACTGCTGTTGTGATCATTCTTGAAAGGAGCAAGAGAATTTCTGTGCCTTATTTCCTAACTGATCATATGAAAACTACCAAAAAAAAAAAAAAGTCAGGTCAGAAGTCATGCACTAACAAGTACTACTTTCTAATCACAATATGAAATGTGATTAAATTGCAAACCCCATTCTATATCTTTCAGTTCACAAACACTGACCAAAACTTAGCAAGAAGACTTTGCAATATTGAGCGGGAGTATCTTTCTTTTTCCATGAAACCCATATGTACGATATTTCAACTTTTCTTCTCAATACTACTTCACTAGCCCTGTAAGAGTTCATTTGTTCTTAAAATAAAACAAATGGCGTCCGGTTATTTATTCCAAAAATGTAGTAATTTCTATCCTAGCAGTTGACAGAAACTTCTATTGCATAAATAATGCAAATATTATTTCAATCATTTAATATCGAAAATATATTAATACTGAAGTATTAATAAACATAAATTACAACCTGTATTTATGCAATAATATTTACCTGTAAAGTACTTTATTTACAGCAAACTTTATGCTCAACTGTTTTACTTAACAGTCCCTTCCTAATGATAATACCAAGAACAATACCAGGTAACCAGAACAGATGACTTTA
>JBCJKH010029978.1:27947-38817 GCA_039877255.1 Loriculus beryllinus | reverse complement strand
CTGGAATGGGTTGCCCAAGGAAGTTGTGAGTGCTCCATCCCTGGCAGCATTCAAGGCCAGGTTGGACGAAGCCTTGGGTGGCATGGTTTAGTGTGGGGTGTCCCTCTTTATGGCAGGCGGGTTGGAACTAGATGATCTTAATGTCCTTTCCAACCCTAGCTATTCTCTGATTCTTGAAATGCCTTTAACTTGGAAAATTAACAGCTTCTTAGTCCCTCAGTAACATTTGAAAGCTTGAACTCAGTAGAAGTACTATAGTAAGGTGACCTTCAGAGGGTTTTCTATCCCACACTTTTTATCTCCACTGATGTAGGATAAACATTCCTTAAGTTATTCAAGACTGCTGTTTTGAGAAAGGCAGTCATGCATTCATACCCTGCTTTCTGGGAGGACTGCTGATGGCATACTGTGCAGCAAGATGTAGCATTCTACTAGGAAAAGAGATCGTAAGAGATGTAACCAGAAGGTGGTTCTGCTGATGTAGGACTTTTGTCTAATACTCTAGGACCATACCTTTAACTGTGGCTAAAGGCAGAATGAAGTAAATTTTGATGAGGTATGTGTCTTCCAGTTGTAGATGCTTCACTCATACCTCTTTCAGTTCTTGTGGGGTTCAAGTGAATAGAAAGGGATGCTTCTTCATATAATTTCTAGGTAAAAGTGAATTTCAGTAATGACTATTAGTGGAAGAGAGCCCTGGGCTAGACTGACCTCATATCTTGTGACTTAAGACTGCTCACCCTTAAAGGTCACATCATGGTTTTTGTGTTCTAGATTTAAATTCTACCAATAGCATCTCATATAATGAGAGACATTTATATGATAACTTTTAAGGTATTTCTGCTTGTTCTTGCCTGTTTTTCACAGAAGGACAGGGAAGAAATAATGTCTGGGCATTTGAACAAGAGGTTAATAAAATATTAAAAGACAAAATGATAAAAAAGCTTAGTACTCTCAAAGATACACCAAACTGAGGTTGCTTTGCTGTACAATATTATTTCCAATTTGTATATAGGTACACTTAATGGTCTAGATTTCTGTACTTAATGGGTTTAAACCCCCACATTTATATGGGGCCCCTTCAGCCAGAAAGTGCAGTTCTCCAAGTAGTAATGGGGCCCTTTCACTACTAGAAAGAAAGTCAACAGTATTTATGGATTTCTGTTATCTGCAATATGCAGGTGTTCTTATGAGGTTACTGGCCCATTGAATTCAACATGAGCTTAATAGTTAAATAAGTATGAGTCTTTGTCTCAGTTGCCTGATGATCAAAATGAGAAGTTGTAAAAATGTCAGGTTAGCAGTGAAGCTAATACAGTGGTATGAAACAGAAAACGAAGTGAGGAGATTGGTTTAAGTTCCTTACTTAAGCAAAGTTTGCATAACATCTAAACAAACCCTGGTTTATTCACTGAATGTTTGGATTAAAAAAAGAAAAGTTGTCTAGATGGTTGTTAGGTTGAACACAGTCCTACTCATGCAGTAAAAATAACTTTTTGTAATAAAGACAACCAGAATACATATAAGCAAGTGACTGTTACCTGTATTCTGTATTGTCCATTGTATCCACATATAAAGTCTATTTAATCCTCATTAAGCATATAAATATTTTAAGTTAAAACTGCATATAAAGGAACATTTTTGATCATAGCAGAATAGTCTAAGGGTTGCTAACAAATGGTGTGGCTGCTTTGTGTTTTGTGCAGGCGTTTGGATTCAAATGCTCTTCACTGTGACTGTGAAATCCTGTGGCTGGCGGAGCTGTTGAAGACATACGCAGAGTCGGGTAATGCTCAAGCAGCAGCTACCTGTGAGTATCCACGAAGAATCCAGGGAAGATCAGTGGCCACAATTACACCAGAAGAACTTAACTGTGGTGGGTTTGCCACTTCCTAATGGCTTCTTTACCATGCTAAATGTATCTAATCTGTATTTATTTTGTATTTATTTGTATTTTGTATTTGTATTTTGTTCACTTTGATAACATTGATCAATATTAGTTATTTCCAGAAATCTCCCTTTGCTCTTTGTCGTTTTTGTCTACTTCTGACTGACTGATTGCTTCTATGCCTATCTTTAATGAAACAAATATAGGCATTTGTCCTTGAGGAACTAAATGTGAGTTTCTAGAAAGACTATTTTTCCTTTTTATATTTCAGTTTTGATCATGAAAGGATCAACAACTAGGGTCTTTGGTGTTACATTAGTGCTGTTTAGCATTCTTTCTTTCCTTCTGTACACAGGAAAGAGAAGAAAGAAACTGTACAGAATTGCTCCTGATTTCACAGATCTTATTGTTAAAACTCTTGTTGATATTGGAATCAGGGTTGGGCCACTGGCTTTCTTTTTTATTCAGCTATACTTATAAAGAGTGCCCTGCACTGTCAGTGGATTAGTGGATAAGCACTTCTATTTAAATCCTTTTGTTCATCTATATTCCTTCAGCTTGAGTGTGTGAAGGCATGATCCCGTGGGCACCCTGGGGCTCAGCCCCACATTTCTTCTGTTCCGAAATCAATATAGAGATTTCTTACCAAGCTGCGGGCATTTGTCTGCCCAGCCATGTGATGAGGCCAAGATAGAAAATAAATAAATTGTCCTCTTGGTTATGTGTTGGATATAACTCTGATCTTGAGAATTATGAGCATAAGCATTTATAAGGTTTTTGAAAAATATAGTAAAAAGGGGATTTAGTGCAAGAATAAGTCTCATGGCATCCTACCAGCTCTCTGCCCATCTAAGAAGCCTGAATATGGAAACTGCAGGAAACAAGCTGGATAAATTATTCTGTAGGAAGCAGGTTAAACTCTGATACTTATCTAAAGGAAGTTATTTTAAATGGCACTTGTGCTTGTTGTTTTAATGTTTTTCCTTCATAAGCAAATTGAGCCTCTGTTCAAATAAATAAAACAGCTACTTTAGAACCTGATACAAATTTGCACAGTGCATTTCCAGTCTGCTAAAAGGTCTTAAGGAACAATGGAGAAGGTCAGAAAGCCCACAGTCACTTTTGCGTAGGGAAAAGTCAGTGTAATCCTGATTAAGAAATAAATATCTTAAGTTAAAACATTTATGACATATATTTTTCTACAAGGTGTATGAGAAATTTTTTATTTACCATTCCTTAGTAGTTTAAAACAAGTGAGAGTTCTTACAAGTTTTATTGTTGATACAGAGAGGCCAAGAATTACATCAGAACCTCAGGATGTGGATGTTACCTCAGGGAATACAGTGTATTTCACTTGCAGAGCTGAAGGCAATCCTAAACCAGAAATTATCTGGCTTCGAAACAAGTAAGTTTAAAAGAGGAAGAGAGAAACCTGATTTAAGTGTGTTTGTCTGGGTGTTTGTACGTTTCTGAGTGCATGTCCACACACATTATGTGCTCATATATGGAATAGTTACAGTGGAAACACATTATAACTAAAAATAGTATATGAAGTAATAGTGGCCAACATCTGTTTCATTTAATAATTTTAAACACTTAAGAGCTGATAATTTTAAAAAATATTAATTTATAACTATAATACTGTTGGTAAGATTTTCAGCTGTAGTTATATCTACAAAGTTGTTCACATGCTTAAAAATAATGATTTATATGTAAGAACCAGACAATCAAATATGGATGTGTTGCACATGCAGTTTGTAGGTTAGTTATTGTTTGCATACATTTTGGAGCAAAGCAAAAGCTGTTTTTTGAAGAACTACAGCTGGATAAGTTAGGTTTCAGAAAAAGTCTTCCTTGAGCCCTAGCTCCTCAGAGGCAACTTTTCTTTGAGGTATAGCTCCATTCCAGGAGAGCAGAGATAGATATATCAATTCCCAGGCTCCCTGAACTGGAAGAGCCTATGAAAGACCCGTGTCCTGTCCAAGGGCCAGCCTGCTGCAGAGTGGCTGCTCAAGATCTGCCTAGGTCCCTTCAGCACTACTGGGCACTGCATGGCTGAGCAAGCTATGTACCAGCACATCATCCACCTTATACTGATGTGTATTTATGATAGACACATGATCTGTGAGTTTACCACAAACTTAATCAGACTGGCTTAATAATGCTCTTACACAAATGAAAAGCTGGATCTGAAAAGCAAATTCACTTATGTTTTATATTAGCAAATGAACCATTTTAGTTTGTTGGATGCTGATAAAATGGAACAACAGTCCTGGTTCTGTAGCTTTCTGTTGGTGGGGGTGGTAACCCCACATGCAGCAAGGGTACAGTGTTTATGGAGTATGTCAAGAACAGAGCCTTGAACTTGTACGATATAATTATTACATTAAAATTTTCTTTGGCTCATGTACTTTTTATAATAAACAAAGAAAACGTGTATTCAGAGTACACATATGAAAGAGTTTTAAGAAGAAATTTGAGCTTAGGGTGTGGGATTATTGACTCTGGCTTGTTTCCTGGCTGCATGAATGAGAGCAAAGCTCTTTGCAAGGTAGCTGAACATGGCAAGATTTCAGTCAAAAGCCATTGACCTGTTGAGCAGTATGGTGAATAGATCAGCAGACTGGGTTTTGTACACAGGGGATAAGATCTCATCCCTCATCTGTGCTTTTTTCGTGATGTAGTGAAGGATGGAGTGAGAAACAGCTCCTTTAATAATAACCCCTGTTCTTAGATAATGTCACACAAATGCATTCATAATATAGCCTGAAGACCTGATCTTAATTCACATTTCAAGCCAGTGCAAATTATAATCAGGTTCATTGGTGCTTCTTGAGCAATCCAGACAGGCTGGCACAAAGATTATTGTATTGCAAGTAACCCCTCTCCTAGTAGAAAATATCTTTGAGTGTGGAACTTATATGAAATGTTTCAAGTGCAAACATTTTAAATTGGTTTGCCAGTTAGAACTTTTTTTCTTGTAAGCTTTTACTCACTAAAGTGTTTTGGTTTTTCATTTTGAAGGTGAATGCTTGCAGAGGCAAAATTGGTTGTTTTTTTTGGTTTTTTTTTTGTGGGTTTTTTGTCATCTCTTTAAGAGAAAGCTAAAAGTTCTGCTATTTTCCTTAACATAGTAAAACTCTTCTCTCCCTTCCACCCCCCCTCAAATTATTTTGGGTAATATATTTTGGATTTCATTATTTGGCAGTTTTCTTTGCTTGTGATTTAAAGGTTTAACTCCAGCAGATTGTTTTCCTCACAGTAATGAGCTGAGTATGAAAGAAGATTCCCGCCTAAACTTGCTAGATGATGGCACGTTGATGATTCAGAATACTAAAGAAACAGACCAAGGCATTTACCAGTGCATGGCAAAAAATGTGGCTGGAGAAGTGAAAACTCAGGAAGTTACTCTTCGATACTTTGAGTCACCAGGTAAAGAACACTGAATCTGAATTTTGCATTCAGATGGAGAATTGTTTCGATAATAAGATTGCTAAAAGTAAGATGCCTTGGCTTTTTTAAGTTCTTGACATGTAAATTTTTGTGCTTGGGCATCTTAAGAACTAGATCATTAAGTTATATCTCCAGAACAAAAAACGACCAGTTAATATGTTTATTTTAGTATGCAATTCTCATGGTAGTCTTGTAGGCTCTCTGTTTAAGGGTTAGGAAAAGAGGCTGATGCATTACAACATTGCTCAGTAGAATAGTGTTCTCTTTGGATACCTGAAAACCGCAAGCTTCCAAACAAGCCACTCATGGAAGCTTTGACATATGCTCTGCAGCCATGCTTATTAAGGAGCTTCTTAGTCTGCATCTCTCTGTTGCCAGGTCTTTGTGTTTGCAAGCACTAAATTCCTCTCCAGGATGTAATGTTTTTAAATCCCAGACTTTGCTGTGAGAAAATTTTGTTTTGACACTCAGCATCAAGTAAACTTAAAATAGCACTGCAAAGCACACGAATAGTTTGGAAAGGATACTAAAATGTAGCTTAATCAGGTTTGTTTCTATTCATTTATGGCAAATTTCAGCCTGTTTTCTTGGTCCCAGTGTTTGTGCCTCTGAGGAAATCTTTATGAAGATCAGCAAATGAGAAGTAAATGTTTGAACATTGTTTTAATGGCAGCCAAGGAGAGAAACATCAGAGCTTATATTTCTTATCTACTGATATTTATAAATGTCTGCCTCTAAATTAGGTTTCAAGCGAGGCAGATTTTGCACAAGATTAGAAGTATGCTGGAACAGAGCTATTAAAAAACTCTAAATTTCCCAGAGTATTGTAGTATCCAGATAAATTACCTATGTGAGCTGAAATTCATATTTAGGCATTGCTTTTTTTCCCACAGCCAGGCCAAGTTTTGTGATTCACCCGCAAAACACTGAAGTGCTGGTTGGAGAGAGCGTTACCTTGGAGTGCAGTGCAACCGGGCACCCTCAGCCACGAATTACCTGGACTAAAGCAGACAGAACCCCTTTACCAGATGACCCTCGCATCACCATAACCCCATCAGGAGGACTTTATATACAAAATGTGAAGCAGGAGGACAGCGGCGAGTACACCTGTTTTGCAACGAACAGCATAGATAATATCCATGCAACTGCATACATCATAGTCCAAGGTGAGTAACTTTAAGAGTGACAAGCTATAAAACATATTAGCATCAGTATGTTACTTTGAACTGTGTGGTTTTGTCTGTTTTTCTGAATTTTCAGAGCTGAACTAAAACCATGAAAATTTTTTGTTTTACTTATAAGATTCTAATGTAATCTGTAGGAAAGTTGCTATACATTTCACACAAAGTAAGATATTATATAGTAATTCACTGAATGTTAAATTTCATTGATTATTCTCAGAAGTTAATCATTGGTGTTTTGGAATGTTTATTTCTTATTATGTTTTGTTTGCTGGTAGAAATAAACATGCAGTGTCAAATTTATGGAGGATTAAATTTTTTCTGTAACTGGCAACAATCCTAGAGATTAGAATTAGTGCCTGGAGTACTAGAAATGGAGTTTTGAGTACTGTGCTGCCTTTCTTTTAGAGACATTTCAGTGGGTGTGGAAACATTTTTTTGTTGTGTTTCATGGAAGTTATCACTCTGCCAACTAAGGTGTTAGCATAGCTTTTCTGCAAAACAAAAGTCAAAGTACTGTAACTTATTGTGATTGCAATAATTTTGGTATTGTATATCAATAATGTCAATATAAAATGCTCAAAAGCCTCATATGTATATATATATGGAGAATATTTTTTACTTCAAATGTTTTTTATGCTGGAACTTGCATTTGCAAAGCATTTTGAGGAAACTTTTAAGTTTCTTTCTGTTCTCATGTTAAGTTCTCTAGTTGGCAAGCACTTTAGGTTGCAAATACTTTGTTAATGAGTCCAATTTTTTAAATCTATACAGAAAAAGTTGTCCTTGTGTTTTTGTTTATTCATTTATCCACCAATTGGATGATTGTGTTCTGGGAGCTGAACAAATAACATCTTACACTGATAGTGCTGTGATGTTACTGCAGAAATTGGCCCACACTTCTACTCGCTGCTTTCCTTTTGTGTAAAGAAGAAAACAAGGAGCTCACAATATAGCCTATGATTGTTTGAGAGGAGAAGGCATTTTTAATCCAATCTATGTTTGACTCTACAAGTCTTACTATACCTCTTACTTTGGACCTATTGTAGTAGATCCCAGACATCTTCACTGCACCAGGGCCAGGTTATGAAATGTTTCTATTGCACTGGTGACTACCTTAACTCTCTGCCGTATAGGGGTCACAATATGAAACAGTCCTGTTAGCATCTCTTTTCCTACTGATATGAGCTATTCAAGTCATACAGGAATGATTTCATCATTTCAGACAGTTATGCATTTTTTAGTTTGGGTTTGTTTTTGTTTTAACCTGTTTATTTTCTCTTCTTTAGCTCTACCTAAGTTTACTGTCACTCCTCAAGACAAAACAGTGATTGAGGGACAGACTGTTGACTTCCCATGTGAAGCACAAGGCTATCCTCAGCCTGTTATTGCCTGGACTAAAGGAGGTAAGCATGTTCTATTTTCACTTTTAAACTAATAAAATGGTATTTGTTTAGATCCATGTATTTGCTTAGATGCTTCAGTCTCTGAAGGAAACATGACTCATCTCTTTCTGCTTTAGCTAGAAAGCAAAATGTGTCCCACAGAAGCTAGCTGCCCAAGCATTTTTCATTACTCATTAAAGAAAAGTCATTGAAATATGTCTCCATAATAGATTCCCAATAATGTTTAAGAAATATGAGACAAATTACATATGGCAGTACCTATTGCAGCTGGTTTACTGCAGAAGAAATAGAGATGACTGTCATTAACTGGAAATCTGAAATTAGGTACAGCCCAACCTGTAACTGGCATCAGTATAACTGCATTTCTGTCACTTGATGCACATTGAGAGGAGCACTGGTGTACACTCTGCTTACAGTTTTATCAGTAAAGGCATTAAGCAAGGTTCAGTGGGAAGAAATAATGTAGTGGGTGTTTTACAAGTAAGTAAAACAAATCAAATCAAATGATTCTCTAGCAGGCAAAACAACTCTTAGGAAATTCTAAAATGTGGTAGATAAAGCAGATTTTTAACAAATATTTGATCATTTTGATGCTGATAATGTCCCTGTTTCTCCCTCTTAAAAAGACTGCTTCAATCAAATGAAATGTCCAGAAAGGAAGAATAGGGTACAGAAACTGATGTGCCTTTTATTTAATTTTTATTATATTCCATTTTTTTCAGGGCTATATTAATTTATTTATGGATTCTCTGTATTGCTTAGGCAGATATGATGAACTGTGTCTTACACACATGTGAAATGAACAGTAATACCTACTGGTGTTCTTATGATGCCTTCTCTTTTGGATGCTTTATCACGCTCCTTAAATGAAAGTATTTATTTCTACCACAAAGAAAAAAAATGTTCAGGTTTATGATTGTGTTCATATGTATGTTTTGTTTTCTTTGTGTGTTTATCTTCTGAAAAGTAAAGGTTTCGAACCTTTTTAAAGATATGCCAGTTTTTTCAAATGCTTCATCAAATATATAATCTTCTGGATTTCCCTTTTTCTGACACAAAAGTACTTTGTTCTGCACTGCTGTTCCTTTGTGTTTCAGGAGGCCAGTTGTCTGTTGACAGAAGACACTTAGTCCTTTCCTCTGGAACCCTAAGGATTTCTAGGGTTGCTCTGCATGACCAGGGACAGTATGAATGCCAAGCTGTTAACATTATTGGGTCTCAGCGAATTGTCGTATACCTGACTGTACAGCCTAGAGGTATGTTGACCATGAAAGCTGCTGCTGAGTTAAAAAAAAAGTAATGTAAAAAGAAATAAATAAAAAATTAAAATAATCTGAAGTAGTTTATCTTTACTTAGAATTAAAAAAGCTTTTGAAACAGAGCTTGAATAGTGCTTGGGTTTTCCTTCAGGACTTTTACTGCATTTTCACAATTATTCCAAGTTGCTGGTTTTGAATTTTAAGGTGTCTTACCAGTTTTTATAAATTGATCATGTGGGACAGTGTACCCTGATAGACCTTATTCAAAGTCTCTTGGAGACCACATAAGCTTACAACTAAACATAGCCTTTTTTTGGTAAAAGCTTGTTTGAATGAGGCTATATCTTTTGTGTATCTTTTATACCCTAAAAAACCTTGCTGTTCAAAATGCTGGTAACATTTCACATTTCTCATTGGTATTTCTGAGCATATCTATTTTTAGGTTCCAGGTATTTTTTAATAAATGATATGTATGGATACTTATCAGTATTTGTACAGAGTGTCATTCCTTTAGAACAGTCTGTCTTCTGGAAAAAAGGTTTAACTGATTTACACCTTTTTTTAAAGAATGGAGGTTTGCTTTGAGGATGGCAGTATTCCTATGCTTGGGAAAATACTTTGCTTTGCAAAGACTATTTGCTTGTAAGACTCTTTGCTGTTGAATAAATAGTGTAAGTCTCATATTTTTTTGATATCCAGTAGCAGAACACTTTATTTTAAAATAGTGGAATGACCTTCACAATCAAAAGTCATTTTTTACACTTAAAATCAGCAGACACAGGAAAAAAAACCCAACCCACTCCATTTATCTTGTGCTTTTCTGTAACTAAATTTTAAATAAGCTAATTCTAGGATAATTAGAATCATATTAATATGTTTAATTTAGTTAAGTAATTTAACTGAATTCAGAGGGATTAAACATTTAATTCAAAGTATTTCTTGTCAGTGACCTCATTTAAATGTTATTTTAGTGAAAACAGCTCAAAGATCTTCTTGGGCTTAGTGGTTGGTCAGAAAGAAATTCCATTGATTTTTCTTAAATAAGAATAGGAGGAGCCTGATTTGTCAAAACTGGTAGGTATTATATTTTTTTTTTCTTTTCACCTATATGAAATTGTTGACTAAAATTCCATATAACAAAACTCAGTTTTATAAAGTTTTATAGCCTTGCAATTGTGTTAAACTTCACTGATTTTAAGAAAATTATTTTTGTGTGACCCAGGTTGCAACATACTGTCACCAAAGAATAGGAAATACAAGATTGAAGACTGTAATGCAGCCTGAAATTGAAGCTCTCCATGCATTCATTGCCATGCTATTTTCAGTTGTGCAAGAAGAGAATTTTTTTTCTTTTGGGTTTCTAACAAAAGGACTGTTCATCTCAGGAATGGTCACTGGTCACTGTGGCTAAATCTGTATTAATTAATATGGATTAATGGTTTAGTTCTGTTTGGCAGCATGACATTGCTCACATCCACAGAACCCAAGCCTCCCAGTGCTGGACGTCTGTCTCTGAATGCCTTATTTGAAATGGTTTCTGGTTCTTGACAGCCATTTGTGTACAAACAATTTAATACCAGGGCCACATTCTGTTGGTAGTATAAATGTACACTGTGTGGCCACACACATCTCTGTAAAAGCACAGCCCTTTTCCACTCCCCCCCAAAATACCAATGCTTAGAT
>JBCJKH010029978.1:0-27847 GCA_039877255.1 Loriculus beryllinus | reverse complement strand
CAGCAGAAATACAATTTTTAATATCGCTTCAGAAGTACATACAAATTTGTGATGATATTTGAGTGCTGCATGTCAATCTGTATTTGAAGGATTAAAAAATGCATTCATTTTGTTCACACTGATAACTGTGTCCTTAAAATCAGAGGTGATTTTTTTGACATGTTAGTGCCTAGGACTTACTGTCAGGACGATAGGAGCTCTGTGAAGTCTTAGCACCTCAGCAAGTTGGGCTGGGGGAATTACAGTTGAATGGCTTGTGGAAACTTTTGCTTTTATCATCTAAGAAATCTCTGTTGTTGCTGCTTAAAAGATTAAAATCTGAAAAAGTTACAGAAGCTGATGGGATATTCATTCTGGTGACTTTACTCAGATTTACCTATTCATGGAAATATTTTTAGAGCTTTAAAATTGTGGAACTTAATTGGTTTTGGTAAAAAGTGTTTTGGCTGGTTTTGTTTGAACCTGAGCTGTTAAGAATCACTCTAAAGCAGACTTCAGGTCTAAAGAATTTTGTCTGCAAGACAAACTTCAAAGCAACTACAAAGTTGCAGACAGAATAGATTATAGATTGAGGAATATTGGGTAACAAAAAATAAACAGTGTTTACCTCTTTTTAGATCATCTTTTCATACTTTGTCAATTTACCTTTTTTTCAGTGACGCCTGTATTTGCCAGCATTCCCAGTGACATGACAGTGGAGGTTGGCACAAATGTACAGATCCCGTGCAGTGCTCAAGGAGAGCCAGAGCCAGTAATTACATGGAATAAGGTAATAGGCATTTGTTCAGTTGTTGCAAAAACACAATGGCCTTTCCATCTTTTCATAACGAGTTTTTTAAAGTACGCAGTGTCAAATTATTGCTTGCTATGGTGTCTGAAAGCATTACCTGATGTTTGATCAGCAAATCTTCTTTTAACACAGAGCATGTATATATGTATATACATATATATATATACCAAACTTGAATTTTATATATATGTATGTGTGTGTATATATGGTTATGCAAGTCATTAAATGGACAAGCTAAAATTCATAACGTAAGCCTTAAAAGGCCTATGTATTTTAGTGACAGTTCTGTGAGAACAGGCCATTAATACTTTCGCACTTTCAACTATATCATAGATATAAAGCAATGAAAATACTGTATTGCTGAGCCCTTTTAAACTCTTAGGTTGACACTTAAACCAGGACATATTTTAGTGACTCTTTCGTAGCCTGTCTGTGGCTTTTGATTTCCTTTGGTGCAATAATCGTTATATGAAACTGTTAGCAGATTTAATGATGAGTTAATGGATTACTGATATTGAGCTTCCTGATTGTTTTATCTTCAATTAATGAGCATTAGAAAATGCACTTTATTATACCTTAAACAGCTTCTAAATACATAGTACATAAAGAATTGGTACATATAAACGTTCTCAAGAGGTTCTATCTTACTTTGGGGTCTTAAATTTTATGTCATGAGTACCTATAACTGCTAAAGTACTTTGATTTACAATAATGAATGCTTTTAAAAATGAATAAATACAGTGTACAATGTAGAAGTACATGCAACTCCTGTCAACAGTGTGAGTTTATGTAAGTTTATGTAAATCTACTTGAAGATTTTCTTGGCATACAAAATAGAAATATAAAAAAATACCCTCTGTAAAAAATAAGAAAGAAAAAAGATTGCAAAAATTCAGGTTTGAAACCAAAGAGTATTTAGAATAACTAGTTATTGTGCTCTGCTGCAGGATGGAGTGCAGGTAACTGAGAGTGGCAAATTTCATGTTAGTCCAGAGGGATTTCTTACCATTCGTGATGTTGGAACAGCTGATGAAGGTCGATATGAATGTGTTGCCCGGAATACCATAGGATACTCCTCTGTTAGTATGGTGCTTACTGTTAATGGTAAGGTGCATGAATCAGAGGTATGAGTTGTAAGATGCAAAAAAGTTAATAAAGTATTAAAGTTTTCTTTTATTCATGTTTCAATTTTTCTCCCATCCTCCTCTTTTTTTTCTGTTTTTCTTTTTTCTTCATTTAATTCAGGCAACTATCTGCACAGTTGTAAGATGGGAATATGTCAGCCAAAATGTCTCTGTGAGTTCAGCTTCAGAACAGCCAATGCTTTGGGCTCCAGTTAGTCATGCTACTTTCCTCTTGAAATATTATCTGGACCTATTAGAATTTGCTAGTCAAATACACAACCTAATCTTTAGGGATAACTTGGCAAAAGGCCTTGAGTCATCTTTAAAGAGGTACATACAGTACTTGGTTGAAAATTAGAATGCAACCATTGTGAAAGAATTCAGGAAAGTCATAATGAATGCACAAAGCTAAAGGAGAAAACAAAGAAAAGGAGAGTATTTGAGTTTATTACAATTATTTGAATGTAATAATTGAAAATAATAGTTACTAATAATTAATATGTAATAATTTGTAATAAAGAAGCCAAAGACACTAAGGATTGACACTAATGCTTTGCTGACTCACTGAGTAAAACTGTTGATTTTTCAGATGCATTTTCAAAAGGAAACTCTGTAATTTTTTGTTGTTGTTGTTGTCTTTCAGTAGAAAATATGACACAGTCTGAAACTGTAAATGATGTTTCTCCTTAAAACTAGTGAGATATCAGAAACTGTTCTCTATGGTTGCTGTTAAAACAAAGCTCTCAGAGGAGCAAGGACAGATTATAAGTACTGACAACTGCTATCTTGGTAGTATCAATAATGGCTAGCCAGAATTGCCTAGAATCTTGCTTGTCAATATTTCTTTTAAACAAAGTTAATGTGTTATGAATGTTCCTAATGTGTAAAAATCTTTTCCTAAAATTGAGATGGAATAAAGGGAAGTTTATAGAAGCTGGCAAGCAGGTTTTGCTGGCCACATTTGACAATATTTTGAAGATGCTTTTTTATGTAATTTCCTTCTGTCCTTTTCTGTAGTTTTGTAAAAGTGCCTGGATTGAGTGTAAGGCGGGATATATATGGATTCCATTTTCACTGCTTACAAAAAATTGTCATTTTTCTCCCCCTGCCCTGCCCCACAAAGTCATGTGAAAGGTTTACAGGGGGCTTTGACTTTTAATATTTATCTGTTTAAAAAGAGAACTTCCAGCAGCAAATAGTCTAAACAAAAATAGAGTACAGTTAACATCTGACCACCTTTCTCTTCATTGGGGACTGCAGGGATAGGACAAGGGGTAATGAGTTCAAAGGAGAGATTTAGGTTGGCTATAGGGAATAAATTTAGTGTGAGAGGGGTGAGGAATTGTAACAGGGTTCCCAAGGAAGTAGTGAATGCTCCATTCTTGGAACATTCATGGTTTTCAAGGCCAGATTGGATGAGGCTTTGAGCAACTTGGCCTAGTGAAAGAAGTCCCTGCAGGGGGTGGAACTGGATGAACTTAAGGTCCTTTCCAGCCCTTACTGTTGTGTGATTTCTATGACGAAGGTTTATGATGCAGACCAGGTGTACCATTAATCAGACTGATAACTCTGCAAAACATGTATCTAAAATGAGCACCGAGATTACATCTATTGTAGACAGCAATAGGGAAGGTGACCAGCCCCCAGGTTTTACAGTCTGCTATGTTTCGGTGTTAAGCACACAAGCATTGTCTGCAACAATTGAGTAGCAAATCTGTAAATTGTACTTTTCCTTAAAATAAGTAGCTTACCTGATAGTTTCTGTAATGTTGCTATAAAGCAAAAAACAGGGAGGAGAGAGGGTAATTAGGACACATCAGGTGCTATCACTTTAGGCACTGTGGAAAGGGTCATCTGTTTCTGGATGGTGGGAGTATGTTGTCAAGACAGCTGGCCTCAGGGGAGAGAAAGGGGTTTCAGCTACAGCTATAGGGTGCCAGGAGCTGTTTTACTTGACAGTATAGGTGGTTAAGTTCGATTACTCAGGTCTAGATTCTGAAACTCATACAAACACAGCCCAAGCTGCTCATTATGAAGGAATGATGAAATATTGCCTAGGAAAAAAAGAAAAAAGGAAGTAATGAAAAGCTAGCAAACAACATTTTTTATGTCAGCTGATTTTGTACATCTGCTGATTTTATTTTAGTGTATTTGCTTTGGACTTCTTCCCTACTTTACCCTTCTTCCTGTGTGGCTTCTCCAATCTAAACACACTCTGGAAATTCTTAGTAGTTGCCCCTGGATCTGGTAGTTCGTGGTTTAGACTAAAAGGAAGGTTATTAGCCCTAGATAGTTGCTGCTGGATGTTTCTACAACCTAAGTACTGCATAAAAAAGCAGATGAATGGGCTTACGCATTACTGAATTTCCAGTGTTATGCAGTTGTTAAACAGCTTTTAAGCATGAGATTATAAATGTAGCATTAAAAAGCAAGATAATTTTGAAGTAGAAATCAAAGTAGTGATCAAAATAAATAAAATTTTTCTAGCTCTTTCAAATTAATATATGTTGCTTTAGTAGACTAAACTCAGGAGAGCAATGTTCATTTATTGTAGCTATTCAGGAATACATAAACTTCTGTAGGATTTTTTAAATTTAGGGGTTTTGGGGATTTATTTTTTTTTTTTTAATCTGTGAAATCTCTTGGAATTTATGTGATGCATGTGTTTTAAAAGGCAAACTAAGACTGTCAGTGTTTTCCACTTGTAACACATTTCTGTAAACCCTTTAAATTCTTACATCAAACTCAGTACTAATTGAAACCAGTGATTTCAACAGGAATACTTACATTGATTTCAGCAGATATAGGTCAGGGTTTTGATACCAATCCCTGAAGGCTGGTAGCACACCACACCAGAAAAAAACCCTTAATAATTAATTTTTCTTAGGTAATTTCTACTTGAAATTCTTGGACTAATTAGTGGACAGTTAAGGATTGTATGTACTTATCTTCATTTTGTTTTAGAATTATAAGCAATCAAGATTTGTGAGCTTAAATTAATCTCTGTTATAAATTTTATGTTATAAATTTTTGTGTACTGGGATATTCTTTAATAGAATTCCAGAATGGATAAGAATTTTATATTTAGACAAGCTAATGCTTAAAGAACAGGAGTTTACTTTGTACAACTGAAATGATGTCTTGTCTAGACTCTGTTTTATGGAAGTATCCTTTTGTGTGTGTGTGGTCATTTTTACCATAACATATGGATTCCTTTTTCTGTAGTCCCTAATGTCAGCCGAAATGGAGATCCTTTTGTGCAAACATCGATTGTGGAAGCAATTGCAACTGTTGACAGAGCAATAAATTCAACACGTACACATCTGTTTGACAGGTAACCCTTTCCCTTTTTTTAATGTTGAGAAGTCAAAATAAATTTTGTATATACACTCCTGTTGAGACTGCAGCAGTTTTTCTGCTGAGATAATGTTTATTAAAATGCTACTAAATGTTTAATTGCTGCTAAGTGTTTAATGTTTTATTATTTAATTAAATATGGTTTTTTTTTGTTTGCATTCCATTTTGAGATGAGTAATCAAGGTATGTACTAATCCTGTTGTTGAACATTTACACTATTTATGTAGCATTGTTATTTTATAACAACTCCTGTGTACACTTACTATTTTTTCTAATTATCCACCAGTCGTCCTCGTTCTCCAAATGATTTGCTGGCCTTATTTCGATACCCAAGAGATCCATACACTGTTGAGCAAGCAAGAGCTGGGGAAATATTTGAAAGGACATTGCAGCTTATTCAAGATCATGTACAAGATGGTCTAATGGTTGACCTGAATGGAACAAGTCAGTACTCTCTTGTTATTTTTCTGTGTTGAAGTGTATTTGTCTTAAGTCATTACACTGTTTACAGAGCCTGGGTCCCAACTGCAGAACCATAACATTGAAATAAGTGGTGCATTTGAATTTGCAAAACTTTACCAAACGTATGTGCGTGTTTGCCCAATTCAGTCCTTGGTTTGCACATTACTGCATTGTGGTGTAACTAAGTTTGTTCAAGCACTCTGAGTGGAGATTTTTTATCTCACGCTGATGTATTAGGGAAAAAAAATCATGTTCAGATCTTCTACTGATCAAATTTAGTATAATGAAAAGGAATAATGTGTCTTGTTTGTTAATTCCCTGGCTGTTAATTCATTAGGACCATTGGTCATAGCAGAACAGACTTTTCTGTTATTATTCAGTATTTTCTTCCTGTTTCTTTAAATAAAACCATTTAGTGGCGGCGTGTCTTGGGAAGGAGAAAAGATGATGTAGTAAGAAGGATTTGTGTACTTTACCAACCAAGATTTCTGCATCTACCACAATAGTCTTAAAAAAATTTTTGGTCTTCATTTTTTATGTATGTGTCAAACTAAGCTAATTGTTTCCTTTATCAAGGAATTTTCTGATGTAATGAGAAATACAGATTTTGCTGCTTTTTATAAATAGCAAAAAGAAGCTTGTTACTCATTATTAGAGCTGAGTAAATAATTTGTGATTAATAGTTTACCACTAAATCTTGTTCAAAATTATTTAAAGGCTTGTGTTTTATAAGGGCAACCTGATGTAATTTACTTCACTGATTAGATGAATATGCAAGCATATTGTATATAATAGTAGGAATATATAAAATCTGGTGTGTGAGAATTGCTAGACTAGTTTTCACTAATATTTATAATAGTGAAATACTATCACCTAAAGTTTAACAAGAATTGACATTAAGGTGTAAAAATACAAATTAATGAACACAAAATCAGGCAATTTTCTGTGATACTTGAAATTTTATTCACAAGGACAGCTTGCTACTCAGCCCTACAAAATTCATAGAGACCTGTCTTTTAGGAGAAACTTCAATAGTGAAATAAATCTGTTTTCATTTAAATAACCTTAACTCGGACTTTAATACTTGCATTTGTCCTTACTCAGTTTTATTTGTAATAATCAAATTTCAATTAAAGGTGTTAGTTAGCATTTCTGCACTGGGAACAATTGAGAAACTTGACAATTTCCCACTCAGACACTTTTTAAAATGTAAAATCTTGGAATATCCCTAAAAAAGACCTTGAAGCCAAATACTCCTCTGCAGATCCAAACTCTATAACAAGGGGAATGGCTACAAAGGAGGTTCAGATTGAATGTTAGGGTTGGGAGGTTCAGATTGAATGTTAGGAAACAGTTTATCACCAGAAGGCCAATGCATTGGAACAACTTATTCAAATAGGGTGAGGATTCTCAGTCTTTGAAGGGTTTAAAGCCTGCTGGACAGGTATACAGTTGAGCTGATCCAGTACTGGAGACAGCCTTGCTTTAGGCTGGAGCTTGGTCTGGGTAAGAGGTCCCTTCTAATTAATATTTCAATGATTCTATGAAACAACTTCCTTGCAGTTTGAAAAAAATGTAGTTAGTATTATGTTAATTGAACTAGCTGTCTTCTAAGCACTAGAAATGTTCATCACTCAGCCTTTTGGAAAGCAGAGGAAGAGTTTGTGCCTGCAGCACGAAGGGTAATTAAGGGTCTGAGACTGTCATTTACGGCAGCCTCCACTCTGCTCAGAAAGCAATCCAATCTAATCCATATGTTCGACATTGCATCCCACTTGAACTTCTAAACAGAGAAGTTGAATGTTTTGTTTTAAATTGGTAATGAATGAAGGCAATTCCACCCAAAACATTCATGGTTGAGTTTTGCTAAAAACTTAATTTCAGAAATGTGTGTGGCAACCAGGACAACCACAAATAGGGATGCTAGGGAGGGACTCTTCACTAGGGACTCTAGTGACAGGACAAGGGATAATGGGTTAAAACTTAAACAGGGAAGGTTTAGATTGGATATAAGGAAGAAATTCTTTCCTGTTTGGGTGCTGATGCCTTGGAATGGGTTGTCCGAGGAAGTTGTGAGTGCTCCATCCCTGACAGTGTTCAAGGCCAGGTTGGACAAAGCCTTGAGTGGCATGGTTTAGTGTGGGGTATCCCTGCTTATGGCAGGGGGGTTGGAACTAGATAATCTTAAGGTCCTTTCCAACCCTATTATTCTCTGATTCTAAATATTTATGTAAAGACTGCATGAATAATAATCATAATGCAAGAACACCATAATGACTGAAGATGATTTTAACAGGAGTGTTACTATAAAGAAAACAGGTTTTCTGGGTGTAGTTTTAGAATTAAACTGCCCTAGTAGCCAGCATATTATAGTGTGTAATCGGTAGTATCTTTAAAAAGCGTATTTTGCTCCATTACTCAGTGGCACTTACTGGGTTTGCTCTGTGGTTTGTTTTCCTTTTCCTGGTCTGTAGCATTCCGTAAAATAATTTACATATGTCTACAAGAACAGGTTAGTTTTGTCTAATACAAACAATAGGTTCTCTAATATCTTTGACTTGTAAACCATACAGACTACATGTAGCCTGAGAGTGAGAAAACATAGATCCCTTGACTGAGCACAGGTTCTGTCTCAGCTAAGCAGCTCTGAGCAATCCAGTCCCTTTGAAGGGAAAGACAAAGAGGGGCTGTAGGTGGGTTATTTGAAATTACCCTGCACTGTAGAAATTGGCAGAGAGCCAATGTGTTTAGCACACATTTATATTGTTGGCTGTAGATGAAGGTCAGAGTCTTTGCAGGCAGGGACTGAGCTCTGGACTAAAAGGAACATTTCCCCACTGTGTGCAAGTAGCCTGCACCAGCTTCTTGCAGAAATGGCATTCAGTTCATATTCTTGAGTAACCAGATAATATTGAGAACATCAATGTACACTCACATATTTCCTTTTTGTCTTCTGCCTTTATTCTACTTGTTTGATTTTATTCTTGACTGCAAGCTTTCCAGATCAAGACCCATTGTGTGTGATGACTCCTAGTTAGCTAAAAATACAACTGCATTGCCAAATATTCCACTTCTGGGCTCTCTCCTGGATCCTGGAACCTCACTCATCCACACTGTATATCCATTAATCACTCGAGGTGTGTCTATGCCTTGGGTCAGCAGGGCCCATTTGAAGTGAATCTCCCACTTGTCCCTACTTATTGTGCTTTGGTGTGAGTTGTGGTATGATCTTGAACAGTGCATGTTCTTTTCAAATTAAGCGAAAATGTGGTGCAGGGCAGCATTTAGTCCAGGGTTACAAACCAAAGCTTTTCTGAAGGAAGCCTGCTCCTATTGCACAATGGATACAGTAGGGATGTCTTTCACGTCATCAAAAATTTCAACCTGCAGACACATTTCTGTTGGTCTGAACAAGTTAATAAAGTAGATATAGCTGAAATTAATGACTTTTTTGTTTTTTCCTGAAATGAACCCCAAATGTTTCTAGGAAAAGAATCACTTTTAGAGTGTCTCCTAATAGGCAACATGGACAAGGCACAGCCTGGATGTTCTGCTATTTGCAGTCACCCAGCACAGTACTAGGATGCCTTATGTTCTTCAGTCCTTTCACATGCTGTCATACCACAGCAGAGATCATGTAACACATAGCCGTAGTTCGAAGTTATGAAAACATAATTCTAATGAATTACAGTATATATTTGGTGCTATTCATTAGGGACTGTAGTGATAGGACAAGTGGTAATGGGTTAAAACTTAAACCGGGGAAGTTTAGATTTGATATAAGGAGGAAGTTCTTTACTGTAAGGGTGGTGAGGCACTGGAATGGTTTGCCCAGGGAAGTTGTGAATGCTCCATCCCTGGTGGTGTTCAAGGCCAGGTTGGATGAAGCCTTGGGTGTCATGGTTTAGTTTGAGGCATCCCGGCCCATGGCATGGGGGTTGGAACTAGATGATCCTAATGTCCTTTCCAACACAAACTATTCTATGATTCTATTCTACCTACTTCTATACTTTTTTAATCACTGATGACAGTATGCTTGTGAGAATAGATTTCGTAAGCAGCTTTGTATCACTACCAGTTTCCAGTATGCTTGGATACACTGAAAGGGAATTCAATCACTTACGTTAAGCATCTACTTTCATTTTCCTGGTATTGGGATACTATTTGCTGACTATCCCTCCCTCAGCTGTGTACAAAATGAGCATCATCTCCCCTTAATTTAGGTCTCTGTAGATCCTTGCAGATCCTTGCATGTGTATCAATCACCTTTGGCTTCTTGTTAATGGAGATAATGTGTTAATGGAGAGAAAACAGCCTCACTTGGACAAGTTTTATCTGCCCTGTTTCAGATGTCTACTTTGATATGAGGCAAATATCTTTTGCGGAAATGCCTGCTTTTCTCCCTTATGAAGAAGAGCCAGAAACCAAACTTAGAAGCAGACATCTGGATTTAGTAATGAATCTGTTCCACTGTAACTGCTTCTAACTACTAGGATGAAAGCAGAAGAAGTAATTTTTAAATGTCAAAAAAAAAAAAAAAAAAAAAAAAATGATTGAAGGTCACCTTGTTCCATTTTCCATGAAACAGGATGGAGGGTACTTATATAATCAAGTATCATGTCACAGCTTGGGAATGGACAGTAACTTCCTGCAGTTCTCAGTCTGTATTTACGAGCCTGTATTATAAATGCAAACATGACTAAATAATCTGTGTGTCACCTATTTTCAAGGACTTCCATAGCAATTAAAAAATATTTCAAAGGCTTATTTTGCTAACATATCTAACATGATAAAAGCCAACTTTTTTCTGTACCTACCAATATATACCTACCCAGCTGTTACACGCATAGCAAGCCTAAAGCATTTAATGTGGAAATGATCAACATCTTAATCCAAAAGACAGGTATATGTATAAAATAGAGATTTCACAGGAGAATTGTTCAGCCCTAATTTAAATTTGGGTTCAAAATTGTTCCTCTAAACCTGTACCTAAATATTCTTATGATGCCACTATGTTCAAAGCACCCTGACATGCTGGTAACTCCTATTGTCCTGGGCATCCTTATGAATTACTGTGGATCTGTATTTACCTGGATTCTTTGCACTTTCTGTCTGTTTTGAAATAGTTTAGAACTACAGGAGGCAGAACCATGGCAGAAGGTGAGAATCTGCCCCCAACAATTACTGTATTTCGTTCTTCCTAAGGAGCACTAAAATTATTACATAGGACATAAAAGATTTGGTGAGTTAAATCTCTTGAACATTGTGGTTGTCATTGATCTATGGTTTTTACCAATGTATGATAGACTGTGCTATCCCTTATAATATAGGTGAGTTTTTCTTAGAAATTAAAGGGTAAAACAGTGAAATGCACTGTGCATGAATATGACATTCATTTCTATTTTAAGTTTCCTTACAAAGCAGAGCTCAGGAGGTGTTCCAGTGCTCCCTCATTTATAACCTTTTTTTTGTGACTCTGGAAAACTTGTATAAACAATCATTGTGGAAGATAAATGAATGTTATCTTCATCTCTGTCAATCCTGAAATGACATTACTCTAGTTCACATATGGACATAGGCTCTGTGTTATTCATTAAAAAAATTGGTTAACAAGAAACAAGGTAAGGTTAAGACAAAACTGTACTTTAGAGAAAATATTACTAAGAATGCTGCCAGCAAAGACTGAAATAGATTCCCTTATGCTTGGTATAGGAGGCTACTGATAATACAGGAACTCCCTGGAAATACCCACTGAAGCAGGGCCATGACCCATCACTGTAGGAGATGATCTGCCATCATCCTTCTTTTGTGTCTCTGCAGCAAGATGAACAGCTTTAGATTACAGATGAGCTCTGCAGGTAGAAATGAATCCACTTTGGTTTCGGACTGCCTTAGCCCCAGCAGGAAGCCAATCCTTCCCCTTCCTACTCTATTAAGAAGATAATTTAAAGTGGCATCCTATAGTATCTCAAATTAATTGAAAGTGTTAAATGAACACTGATTGACAGGGTCAATTCTCGATTTTACGTAATCTGCACATGCTTATGGGAAATGTTCTAATCATTTTCCTTTCCACTCCACATTTAGGTATACATCTTGCTTGTATGCTGCAAATGCTTTTCATATGCTGAAAAGACTTTATACTTACTAAGTTTCATGCAGGAACAAAAGTATCTAAGATGTGTGCTGAACTCTTTCAGTTATTCTGGAAATAATGAAACTGCAAGTGCAAGATTGCTGAAATTATTAAATCGCTACAATTCACAGGCAGGATGTCTAGAGCCATCAGCTCTGCTTGAGACCCTATAGTAAACTGTGTAAAGCATCTGAAAAATTGACCTTGATGTTTTGCAGCAAAAATACTTCAAACTGATAAACAAGCACGAAGAGATAAATATGCCACATAAACTATACTAGTGGCACTGTGTTATAAGAAACTACATTTTTGTTGGTGCAATCAGATCATAGTCTCTTGCTCAAAAGTTAAGATGACATTGAACTATAATTATTTAAAGGTAAATAACTAGAGAAATATTTTTAGTTCATCAGGACTTCTGATAATAATAATTAAATAAATTAAATAATTTAATTTAGGACCTGAATGGAGAATGATCATTATTAAAAAATTCTTTAATTTTGAAATGTAATTTTGGTCTGGGAGATGTTCCCTTTAAACAGAATGGGAAGTAGCTGTGGAATCATAATATTTAGCTGTGGGAAGATATTTTTTGAGTACTACCTCTGAATGGATGTGTTGGCCTTTGAGCTACCAAACTTGATGAAGGGAATCTTAGAATATTCTAGAGAACTGGACTGTAGCCTAGATTAGACACTTACTTAGAGAGCAAGTTGGTGTAATTGAATCATCTCAAAGCTACTACCTTAGTCTTCAGGTAGGCCAGTGAGAAAGTAAGAAAATGAAAAGAATTTGCTCTTTTTTCCATAAAAAAAGAGGCTGCAAATATTCTCCAGGGCATAGGAAAAGCATGTTACACAGAGATGGATGGGGAAGCATATGCTGCAAGACCACCCTTTGAAACAAATACTCATTTCCCATTTATTTCTTAGTTTTGTAGGGAAAAAAGAGGAGATGATATTTCTGTATACACATTTTTTCAATAAGGTATCCTTGGCTGCTTGTGGAGGCTGGAATAATTATTAACAATAATTATGTAATTAGATTTGGATATTCAGAAACAGAAACTATAATGACAGACCCTGCATCTCTACCCATGGGCAAGGTATGTGAGATTCTGTAAAAAGAAAAAGAATACGGACTTCCCTGATTATTTAAAGTGTTTCAGAAGCTTTGGGGTCATCACATTACTGATTGAGATTCATCTCTCATTTTATAAAACTTCCTCAGTGTATTTTCAGTGCAATTTTAATATTTTAAGGCAATTTTATACTGAAATCTTTCTAATCAGAATCTCTGGTGATAATGGAAAAAAGAATCTCAGACAGTATATTTTTAAAGCATACAGACATTCAGAATCTGATTACCTTTTAACATTTTCATACAAAATGGATTAATGTGTCCCTGTCTTTATTACGTTTTCAACATTTGTCATTCGCGATTAAGCCAACACTATGAAGATGTATTACACAGCAGCATAAATGGTCACATTAAAATAAGGTATATATGTGCCTGAGAAGTTAAAGGCATCTTGATTTGTGTTACTTTTAAATTAGATGTAATGTATCTAAAAATATTTTATACAACTTGAGAGTCAACAATCTGGGGGGAAAAATAAAGAGATGGAAGCTTACAAAAAGGGGAGAGAGCTGAAGTGCTAATTAAATCAATCACAGAGACATGTGGTGATGTGATAGAGTGCTATGAAGAAACTCACATGCAATTTCTTATAGATAACAACTCAGATTAAAAATTGACACAAAACTGGAAGCACCTGCTCAAAAGGTCCAGTGCTGGAATGTAGGGGTTACTACGAGTCAGGACTGGTGTGTAATAGGAATGATTCTGGACAAGTCTTCCTTTGTGCCTGCCTTAAATCATCCCTAGTTCTCTTGTGAAAAAATTTCCTCCATTAGCCACAGCATTACCTGTACATGCCATTTGTATTGCTTCTACTTGCACAGTCCAGAGCATGTGGAATTTCAATATATAAAGGGGCTTTATAAAAAAGACAGAGATAGACATTTTTCCAAGGCCTGCAGTGACAGGAAAAGGGGCAATGGTTTTGAACTGAAAGAGGGTAGGTTTAGGTTGAATATAAGAAATAATTTTATTTTTCTTTTTTTTATGATAAGAAGGTGAGACACTGGCACAGGTTGCCCAGAGAAGCTGTGACTGCTCTGTCCCTGAAAGTGTTCAAGTCCAGGTTGGACGAGACTTTGAGCAACCTGGTCTGGTGGAAGGTATCCCTGCCCGTGGCAGGGATGGGTGGACTAGGTGATCTTTAAAGGTCCTTTCCAACCCAAACCATGCTGTGATTCTATGATTCAGTGTTGCATCACCTTTGTGCAGTACCTGACTCCATTGCTATTACTTCTGCTCCATTCCAGATTCCCACTGGTTTCATTGGAAATTTGGTTTGTTTCTACTTTGAGACCCTTATTTCTGTTTCCAAAATAAGCTTGCACTCAAATATGATTTGAAGCTTGTCATTAGGAATAAGTAATTGGTGAAAGAGCACAACTATATTTTGTTGGGTTTTTGGTTTTGGTTTTTTCGTTGTGTTGTTTGGTTTTGGGTTTTTTTTTTTTTTTCATTTTATTCTTTTTTTTCCTTATAGTAAATTTACCTGTCCAGATTTCTGTGTTTGTGATCTAACAAAATTTGAAAATCAATTAGGAAGCAAAACTTTTCATTTGTTTCTAACCTGTGACTCACTCCTGTCATACAACCCTCCAAAAATTTGCCTAAATTAAACCTATTAGCCTGGTAGGCTTTATATCTCTCAAGAAGGTTGTAAAGACAGTCCAGCCCCATTAAATTCTGTGCATGTCTTACCATCTGTTTCCGGAGGCAAGATTTCTAGGCAAACATTAATTGTATAATACAGGTGTCAACAAAAGGGCGCAGCTGTGCACTGACAGATCTACCAGACCACCATCATAAAATGATTGTACATCTCTAGAAAAGCTTCAGCTTGGAAAGACTCTTAAAACATCTTTTTTCTGGCTTTCCTGTAATCTGTTACAACAAATACAGGGAGTATAATAGCATAGATTATATTGTGGTCCTTGCTAGCTGACCTGTCTTGGTTCTGGTAAGAGCTCTGTCCCTGTGTAAGAGATACTCAGATGGATACTGCAGTAGGGGGGCCAGGCAAATGTAGAGCAGTAACTTCAAATCTGTTTGGCCCCAGATTTTTAAGGCATGTAGTGCTTCAGTTTACAGTCTGTTCATGGGAAAGGCAAGTGAAGTGAGCTCCGTGGACCTTCCCTTTCCAGTGTGCAGCCAGTGTGGCCCTGTCTGAGCAGGACGTCAGATAGCTGACTCAGTTGCAGTCTGTGCATATACCTATCTGAGCCAGCTACATGTTTCATCTTGTGCCCCTCTATTTTATCTCATGGGTACTGAATTATCAACTCTCCCATGATTCTCAGCTGTATCATCTCCATTGTTCGTTCATCATTCACATGCTTATTCTCTGTGTCCTTGCTTCTGCTGATACCATCGGCTGCCTTATTCGCATCTGAGCTGCCTGGTCTGTGTATAGGCAATCTCTCCACATAAATGAGAATACCTTTACAGCCTTTTGACACTGACTCCCCTTCATATGCTTCTTATCCATTTTTCTCTGAAGTCATTCTTGCTGCTTGCCATTAATAGTGATCATTCAGAAGACGTTAATGGTAGTCTTATTTCTCTGCTTTGGAATGTTTGGGGCAATTTTTAATTCCTGAATACATTTTGTTTCTGAGGCTGTTTCCAAGGGCAGTTTCATGCTTAGGGACAATTTGGAAGAGTAGAGTTTCAGTTTGTGGATTTTCTCCTGAAGAAGAAAATGCAGGACTGGCTGTCTATAGGGAATTATGAGAACAAGATTCTAAACCTCACTGCTTTAAATTATTCTAAAAGCCATGGCCCAGAAGGTGTAATTGGCAGGGAAGTATAGAGTTTGTCAGTGCAGCTCAATAATTATCTAGTCAGAACTCCTGAATGAATTATTCCCAGTATTTTTTCAGCCAGAGACAGCTCTGCAGCTATTTTATTTTGGCTTAACCATTGTGAAGTAGTCATGATTTTCTGTAGCATTCTCAGTTTTCCAGATGAATAATACATTTTGTTTTACCCACTAATGTTACTGAGGCCGGAGTATTCTTCTTCTTCTTTTCTTTTTTTTTTTTTTGCCTTATAATTATTATTATTTTAAAGAAACAAGAGTGATTGAGTGCTAAATCTGCTTTGTACAGTACAATATGTGGCAGCCTGAAGTACCCCACTCCCTCATTTTTTTATTCATATGATACATGAAAAATGGCATAAATATATTTCATTGTGTCACCTAGAATCTGTGTAGCCAGCAATAATGAATACGCTTTACTTTTCAGCTCAGTAGTGTTTCATTTCTTCCTGACAAGATTATTTGACAAGCAGCCCTTGCATTGGCAATGTTGTTTATTTTCATAGGCATGTAAATTATCTTGACAGTCTCATAAACATAAATTGGCAGGCATACTGTCCCACAGCAATTCTTGTTAAAATACACTAATGGAATATAATAAATAAATTATTCTAGTGTATTTATAATATGCTATCATACCATTATGTCTTGCAAAAGTTATACAGTACACGATAAACTGCACTACATTTCTTAAAGTTTGCAATAACTTGTTGGTCAGACATTAAATGCAACTAACTATGATGAAAAATAAATTTATACCCGCAGGTGTATTCAGCCTCAAAATAAGGCAAATATTAACCTATCTGGCCTGCTAGTTTTGTGTAGTTTTTACCACTTCACATACATGTATTTTATTTGTCACAACTGTGAAGGAAATTGCAAATCTATTCAATTACCAAATTGATTGCTTGATATCTGGTTGTTGGGCTGGATGAAATACTCATAGATGTGTGGAGATTACCTGAAAAATAAATATAGCTTTGGAAGTCTACAAAGAACGGATACTAATTATGTACATGTGGTCCAGGTCAATGGCACATTATTATTATAGATGCAGCTGGTTTTGCTGGTTATTCAATATACGCTGGTTATTCATAAAGGCCATCAACTATTTGAAGTTGTCCTGCATACAAAAGAAAGAAGTTGCAGGTTTCTCCTTGATCCTTTTGGAGCTGAAGCAAAGACACAAACATGAGTGGCAAACATCACCTCAGATTGCAAGTTCATGTCACCATGGTAGGCATCAGCCCTTGCTCAAGGTGGCCTTCAATCCTCAGAAATTCAGTCTTCAAAATGCCAGGCCTCTCTCTAGAATGCATTTAGTGCCACTGGAGGAAAGAAGAGCTTTTGAGGGAAAAAACATTTCATCTAATTTATAACTTGATAAATCATGGTCTCAAGGAGCCTATATCTCTCTGTTAAAGAAGCCTAGATGACTAGCTTAGATTTCAATAATAAATTTTTAGTGAGCTAAATTTAGGGAGAATTTGTTCCACTGAGAGTGTTTGGAAATTGCATATTCCCCTCCATGTTTTTTCTCATTATATAATCACTATTTTATGAATCAACTCTAAATAAGAAGCAGCATCTAATCTTCTTCCTGGAGTAATTAACATTATGATAAGGGAAACAACTCCAGAGCACTTGGCTACCTCTTATCTCTTTGACACATGTCAAGTTCGTGTCACTGCCATTATCTCATGCAGACAGCATTGCCTGCTTTGTCAGGCTGGATAAGAATTTGTCTTTGTATTTTTCTCTGAAATCCCAAATTGTTCCGTACTGATATGAGAAGGGGTTCAGAAAGGTCATTAAATACCTCCAAATTCTTGAGCCACTTTAGCACATGTCTGAGTTCTGCGAGTGGTTCAGAGCCGTTTAATTAATATCACCTCCCAAAGATTCCTGAGAATCACTCCAGTGGTCAGCAATGAGCCAGCCCAAAGGCATACTCCAGAAATACCTTTTAGTCCCTGACTTGCCAGCCAAAATTTAAACTGTTAAAATCTGGTTCCAAAGCCAGAGAACTGCAAGAACCTTCTTGTTGTGGTTTCATGTGGGCTGTTTTCAATGGAAAATTCTCCTAAATAAAAATGACTGTACAATATGGCTCATAATTCCATTACTTTCTTACCTCTTTCTTTACTGAAATAAATATTTATTGAGCTCAGCAGGGGGAATAAAAAATCCCTGGCATTCTCTGGGTGCCTCCTTATGTATGAGCTTTCCTATGTCTCATTTCTCCATGACAACCTCATTTGACAGGCAGTCCCTGCTTTGGCAATGTTGTATCATATTTTCTTAGGCATGTAAATTCTGTTGACAGTCTCATAAACATAAATTGGCAGACATACTGTCCCAAAGCAATGCTTATTAAAATACACTAATGGAATAGGATAAATACATTATTTTCAAATGCAAGCAGAAAATACACACAGGTTCATATGATATTTCTGACACTGACTGATGGGAGTTACAGTCAGGGACAGCTAACAAAATTTACAAGTTTGCTATTCAGTTTCTGTAGTAAGTACTGCAGGTCTATCAGCACACAGAATTGCTGCTAGAGCCTTTGGTTCCAGTCCCAGCGCTAACACAGAAACACAGCCAGTCTTTCGCACGATGCTTCACGTGTTTCTAATCTGTGGTTGATACTCTGTTCTCCCCCAGTGACTCTCTAATGCTTTTCCTAAGCCTCTAAAAATCAAAGATCCTGGTACCTTTAAGCAGCAGAGCAGCTGATCGTCATCTTCCCTTGACACTGCCTCATCAGTTTCTGTGTTGTTGTAATAGAAATGAGGCTGGTGGCATACCCTGGGAGTAAGTTGCTGCAGTGTAGTAGCAGGATTTTTTTTTTTTTTTTTTTAAAAAGAAATTTCCAATTTCCATGGGCTGCAATTCCTCCTTTGAATTCATCCTTTGGGATCTCAAATTTTTCTTATGTCAATAGTAACATTCAGGCAAAAATAATAAAATTGTTATCAATTATGCAGTCCTGCAAGATTTTTTTCTTTTAACTTTGAGAGATGACCTAAATGCTTTGCCTTTTTTTTTTTTTTTTTGCTTATCGTATGTTTTATAATAAAATAAGCATAATTACTTTCAATAGTAAATATTTTATTCAATTCCAGGTAATTAACTTTGTGAATCAAAATTAAAGAAAAACAGATTAAAAATTAGGTCTATTTAAAATTTTCCCAAACTTGAATGTCATTATTCTAAAATTAGAAAAATGAAAATGCAGAATACTCTTGTGATCTTTTATTTACCCTAATCTTTCATCCTCAGAATGTCAACAAAATTGTACATTTTGATAATACTTCAGAAAATTTTACCATAATAGTTTTTTATTCCCTTTGACTTTCCATATTTTAAATATAGTCAAATCAGTGTAATTCCAGTTGTAATAAGGGTTTTGAAGCATTTCTAAAGAAAGATCTTTATGAAAACAACGATTCCTAAGATAAAGAAGCAGAAAAACTGCTGTTAAGCAGAAGTAAGAATTAATCAGCTTCCAGGTTTTAAATGTCCCTATTTTATTAAGGGGTGGAGGAAGTAAATTCTATGGGGCAAGTGTTGGAGCACTTAGTGATTTATCTTTTAAAAAATGTTACATAAGCACAACTTGCAGCAGTAACATTTTCAGTAGCAACTTAGAAATCTAGAAGCAATTTAGAATTGAACTGAAGGTCTTATAAATCAAATTTTCAAGGGTGAGGACAAAGAGCTACAAAGGTTTTCAAAAGTGTGTGAGTAGGTTTGTTAGCTAAAACCAGAACAAACAGAGCACTTAGGAGCTGAAAATGTTGCTTAGGCAGAATTGAAGTGTGACTTGCAGAACATTTAATGAAAATATCCCCTGACCTAGTATGTTTGAGATGTTCCATACATCTATATTTCTAGGTAAGTGGTTAGGCCGGAGACACCTACCTATGAGCTAGTCAACCCAGGTGCCCACTATAGGCAATGGTGAGAAAAAGGCATTTAGGATGCAATTCATCAGATTCACTTTCAGATCCCAACTTTAGATTAAGATAGGTTTCTCACTGGAAGTGTTCTGTTCTCTGATCATAAAGAGTCTAAATATTTACCCCATAGTAGATACCTACATTTGATCAGGTGAATCCCACCTTTGGTCATTTTATACCGTGGAAGAAAAGACCGGGCTGAGGCACCGAAGCACAAAGACTAGCTGTAGATTGTCAATACAGCAATACCATGAGGTACCACGTGAGGGTGACGAGACACTGGAACAGGTTGCCCAGCGAAGTTGTGAATGCTCCATCCCCGGCAGTGTTGAAGTCCAGGCTAGACAGTCTTGGATGGCATGGTTTAGTCAGGTGTCCCTGCTTATGGCAGGGGTGTTGGAACTTAATGATCTTAAGGTCCTTTCCAACCCTAACTGTTCTATGAGTCTATGATTCTATGATCTCTGTTCCGAGTGCACTTGAGAGTCAATGACTCTATAATAGACAGCACATAGCGGACAGAGACAGAACCCAGGGAGACTCTTGGACAGTGAGTTACAGAAAACAAGAGTGCCTCAGCTTATCATCTCCCACTGCACAGGGCTCCCAAAAGGAGAACATTCATGTTGTATCTCTGGTAATTTCTATTTAAACATTTTTTAAAACAAAGTGCACAACTTCTTTCACAGAGATCAGACCTCTTCTCTGCTCCTCCCAGTGATATGTTGAATTGTCTGATTTGGTGCAACATTCACTTTACAACTGTCCAAGCTGACACTTTATTCTCAGACTAGAACTATGGGTATTTTTATTTTCTGGAATAAAAAATTCTGCAACTCCATAACTGCATATAATTATTTATATATGTGTACAAGGGCATACTCTAAATGTAAAATTATCATTAATTAAAATTTTCTCACATTCTTGACTTATTATTATTCTCCAGCTATAAGAAATATATATAATTAGGACAAGTGAGAATAGTGGGACAGGAACAGTACAATGAGTTGGAAAGGAATAGCAGAACATAATCTAAGAAGAGAGGAAAAATATTATGGGATTATTTTTACTTCAGAAAGAAATTAAGTTTGCTTGCTCATGACCTTTATTCCGCTGGTAATTTTCAGGCTTTTTTTTTTTTTTTTTTGTGGCATGTTGATAGCTTTAAAAATGTATTTTTGGAGTATGTGTAAGTACAAATCATGGAAATAGGTGAATATGTGTGAAGTGCAGCTGCTGATATAATGTACAAGAACAGCTATTATTAAATTTGCAGAAACTGTTAAGGAAGTTCCCACTGAGTTCACTAAACATACTACCACTGGTTTTACTCTGTATCAATAAAACTGTGGGATGAGGTCATTAGCACTTTCATTTTGTAAAGGCAGTAGAAGAGAAGGATGAAAGGAGGCATGAGGAGGATAAAGTAGAAATGTAAAGGCTAAAGATATAAAGGAGTGTAAAGTCAACATTTTTGTGTGTTTATATCACTTGCTGAAGTTAGAGCATTTTGCTGACTATAGCTTTGAAATAAAAATTTTGTGAAATGCTCATAACAGGGCAGAACTCACTTGCTTTAATGTGTCTTGAAATCTGAAAGACAACATTTGCAGGGAGAAGCAATATCTTTTATTAAACTAGCTGATACAGTTATAAAAAGAGGCCAGTTTCCAGGGCACAAGAAAAAGATTTGTATGCCTGAAGCATGTCTGGTTTTGAAACTATAAAATTGAGTTAATAAAAGCTCCTTCCTTTCCTTAAATCTTACCTCTCTTTATCCTTGAATACCATCCCTAATGATCCCATTACTTGAAAATATGAAAAACTCCAGCTGGCTCAAGAAATGTTCCTCCTATCAGATTTCTGAATTTTGCCATGATAGGTGTCCAAGTTGAACAGGACAGAGTGAGGGACAGCTAGTTAAGCCTGTATGTAGCTTACAGAGAGCTCATGGTTTTGCAGTTTTCTAACACTGGTACAAAATTTTCTCCGAGTTTTGAATGGAGGGGATGATTTTCAGAAAGCAGAAAAAGGAGTGCTGATCTCCAGTTTTTAAAAAGAGCTGAAAAACTCTGCAGCCATTCAAAAGTGTTCCCTCAAATTTCACAATAGAATCTCTTCTAATCCTCGAGTAAGTATTAACCCTTTTATAGATCAGTGAAAGCAACAGAGGGACCTTTTTGAATATTTTTTGATTAGTTGAATAAACAGCAGATTAAGTGAAAAATACTCCTGGCCCACCAGGAAATAATTTTTAAGCATCCTCTAAAAAATACAGACTTAACAAACTCAGATCTATTATTGTATCTTTTAGATTGTGACTTTCTTTGAAATCATTAATAATATGATTTCAGCCAAATTTCATTACAAAAGGAACTTTGGATCTGTAGCTGGTTGTTAATTGCACTCTATTTAGACTGAAACATATCGCAAGCAATGTGGCTTCTTACTGGATAATTCTAGCTAGGAAGAAATATTTTCATTGCTTGATACTTTGATTGTGGAAAGTCATGGGGTATTTTTTGCACATTTCCTTCTGAATAATTTCAGGCTGGCCTCCAGAAAATTCATGTTAGGTGGACTACAACAATGCTCCTAATGTCCCAGTGAAATAAGACTGGTTGTCTAATTGATACACCTTGTCCGGGTATATGAAGTTAATGTGATTGTTAGAACCGGAGTCAGAGGAAATTTTTCCATTAGGCTGTGTTGGCTAACTGCTCAGCCTTTATTTCATTCCAAGTAGGCAAGTATTTGGTTTTCCCCAAACTGTCTGGAAATAAGAAGCAAGATCACTGCTTTTGAAAGGAGGTGGGACTTTGAGAGTGTACTCTGTATATCTCTATGCTAATTTCTAGTTGTGCCTTTTAATGTTTTCCAGACAAGGTAAATATGTTAGAAGATGTTAAGCAGTATTTTAAGGTCTGTTTTTAGCAGATGTGCAAGACAGATGATACCTGAATAATGTTAGTATTTAATAGAAATTGCAAAGTCTGGATGGATACAGAAACATGCAAGACCTCTTCCAGGACAGTATTTCTGCATTTCTTCAATAAAAGAAGTGTAAATATAAGTGTAAGTATGAATATATTCCAAATTTTTAGATTCAAACCATTTGCTGAATTTGCTGTGAATAGTTTCAGTTACAGTAAAGCAACATATTTAGTGGAGAAGTGGTTCACCAAAGCATTCACTATACAGGTAGATTCAAACTGTTAATGAAGTGGTTTAATAAAGTATCATAGTAAAAAAAAAAAAAGAAGCTAATATGTATTTAGCTAATCCTCCTACATAATAATTAACATGAAAAATGGTAGACCCTTTTCCACTTCTCAGAAAAGATTAAATAGCTGAATGTCTGAATGTCACTATTGAGGAAACATAACACTTGACTAATTTTTTAACACTGACTAGAGAAATGTGAACCAGCACAAATAATTGAAATTTTATAAACTGCCTTTGTCAAAATGAAAAAAAAAAAAAAAGAAAGAAAACTCAGAAACCAACCAGAATTCTTTTTTAAGAATTTTCTTTTTTAAAGTTTCTCTTTAAAATTGGTAATTCAGGTGAACCCCCTGCATGTAAGCGTGAACTGGCAAAACTTCACTCATAGGCTGATGTAAGAGATAAAATGTAACTAAAGACCTTCTCCTTTTTCTTTAGGAGGCCAGCTCATCAAAGCCAAGGGATTTGTCAGAACACTGAACCTAACAACACAAATGCACACAGGCAGAGTTTAGCTTAATCCCCCTGATCAGAGACAATAAGTGTGTCTTCACAGACATGTGTAGACTGTCATACATCCAGTTCATCAGCACCATTGGGTGCAGTTCTCCAGGAACAGGCTGCTTCAGCGTGGGTCCCCCTCAGGATCACAAGTCCTGCAGCAAACCTGCTCCAGCATGAGCTCCTCTCTCCATGGGGCCAGAGCTCCTGCCAGAAGCCTGATCCGGCACAGCCTTCCCACGGGGTCATGGCCTCCTTCAGGCATTCCTCTGCTCCACCATGAGGTCCTCCCTGGGCTGCAGTTTCACAACCTGCCTCATAATGGTCTGCACCATAGGCTGCAAGGGAATCTCTGCTCTTGTGCCTGAAGCATCTCCTGCCGTCCTTCCTTACTGACCCTGGTGTATGCAGTGCTGCTACTCTCTTGTATTCTCACTCATCTTTCTGGCTAAAATGGCCCTTCTATTTCCTCCCCCTCCCCCCTTCTTAAATATGCTGTCCCCAAAGGTGCTGCCACCGTCACTGATGGGCTCAGCTTTGTTTAGCAGCAGGTCTGTCTTGGAGCTGGCTGGCATTGGACATGGGAGAAGTTTCTGGCAAATTCTCACAGAATGCATCCCTGTAGCCCCCATGCCACCAAAACCTTGCCATACAAACCCAATGCAATTGCATCAATAAGGTCGCTTTAGTATCTTATGAAGTTAAGTCCAAACTGGGTTGCTAAAGGACCATGCCCAGTGTGCAGCTGCAGTGTATGGAATATAGGCTCAGGTATGACAACACCCTGTGAAAATATACCTCCCAGTCTTCATCAGTTCCTCCTCTGTGCCTTTCGTATTTCCAGTGTCTCTAAGCTTTCAGTGCACTGGTCTGTGTCCTGGCTCAGAGCAGGGGTTCTATTGCATATGCCTACATCTTTGGTAGTGAGTACTAATTTCATTCAAAAATGAAGACTGGAAGTGCTGTGCAACACACTGCTAAAACCTCTGGGTGTGTTTGGATCAGGAGAATGAGAGTCCAACAGTGGTATGAAATTGGACTGAGGGACAGCATTGTTGGATCTGGCAGCACAGGAGACAGTGGCCAGAGAAGGAGCAGGAAAAAGACAAAATGACAGTGGTCTTGGGCTGGAAAAAGTCAAGGTAGAGAAGCTCTGTGACAGCAGCTGCCATTGGACCAGATGATCTCCAGTGGTCCCTTCCAACCCTAACAGTTGTGTGATTCATCATATGAAAGACTCTGTGACAGTTATGCCCTACAGCTAAGCATCCCTGAACTTCATTCCAGTGTATTCTGCTTTACTTTATTTTCCCGCTGTTACCCAAGTACTCCAACCTCCCACCAGCACTGTGGAGATGGAAATATTAAAAAATATAGTTTTAAAAGAAAGCCAGAAGACAGACACCTTGAAAATGATACAGAATTGAAGAGGTAACTTTCAATGTAACATCTCCAAATCTTGTGCTTAGAAATGGAAGATCTAGATAATAGCTTATCCCACATACTGAATAGCAATGAAAAAGTATGACTGTGTCCCAAAGGGAAAATTTAACTATTTTCCTAAAAAGTGCAGCATTTAAGCACTTAAGAACTGTTTCCATCTGTAGTAAAACTGCTTGATAAAAAATCACAGTTCAGCAGACTCAGGAAAGTAAAGGGAAGGCAAAGTAGATTTCCTATCAGGAAGTGCAGTCCAGTCAGAAATACCTTCTGAGACATTTCAAGCTTCATGACATATTGCTGTATCAGATATTACAGTAAACAGTCCATTAACACTTTCGCAAAATGAATGCTGACCTCCAAATATTTACTTGTTATTCTTAATATTTCAAATAGAAACTTTGGTTCTGGACATCTCTCAGCTCTGAGGCAGCACAAAGTTCTGAAGCTTGAAATTATTTGTTTTGCTGAGGTTGCTTTTCTTTGTTGCTGAAATATCTTATTTTGTATGGTATAATATTGACTCATTTTGTATCCTCTTATGAGAAATTCCCAATGAGATGTGTTCCTAACTCACATTTACTTAATTGTCCATTTCATTTTCTCCTTCCAGTTCTGTCTTTTTCCAAGTCCTGATGAAGGACTTCATGCATTAAAGGGATTGGCAAGAATAACCACATTAACTGTACTCCTGTGACCTACAGGTGACTCATTACAGAATGAGACAGACTGAGATTAGTACGATCTCATCTTACTTTGCTAAGTTGTCATTCTGCTCAATAGATAATTACCAGTGCTTCTGAAGGTCAAGATGTTCTTTCCTGCAAATTGAAGGAGTACAGAGATAGAACAATAGAACGATTACAGAAATAAGAAAAAGTTCTTTCTGGGTTATCATCTGTGAGAGGAGCTCTACAAATTTTGCACTTGGATAATTGAAGTCTTAAAGGGTTTTGACTTCAATTTCTAGAGTATATTGACTATAGAAGGAGCAGACCCAGCCTCTTCCTAAAACCAGAGTAGGTCACCTGGGAAACTATGGGAGATGAAGGGCAGGTGTGTGCAGAATTTCTGACGAGAGCTGCAGCTTGCAGTTGTGTGTGCTAACCTGCGTGTACCATTTGGCAGGGATGAGCTGTTCTCTGTTTGCAGGTGGATTCTTCGGTTTTGTGGTGGTTGACATTTTGTGATACAAAATCTGAGCTGTGTTTTAAGTTATGCCTCCACACTTCATACTTACAAAAACATGCCAAAAATGTGAACAGCTATTTATAATAGTAAGCTTAAAAGTATGAGTAACTTCATTTCTTCTTTGAATTTTAAATTTAGTAACAAATAGTAAAAGTTTAAAATTACACATAAACATGTATAGATTTTAACAAGAAACAATATCTTCCTTCCTTCCTTCTTTCCTTCCTTTCTTCCTTCTTTCCTTCCTTCCTTCCTTCCTCCCTCCTTCCCTCCCACCTTTTTCTCTCTTTCTTTCACTTTCTTCCTTTTGCTCTCTTCCTCTTTCTTTCTGTGTCCTTCTTTCTTTCTCTCTCACTTTCTGTCTTTCTCTTGCTTTCTCTCTTTTTAATGGGAAGACAAAAAATTGGTTTGCTCAAAGTGTTACATCTTATCAGGTCTTTCTTAAGTTGACACGTAAATCAAGCTGTGCATTACAGAACAGAAGCTCACAGTCTTTGGAGTGCAATCCGTCCGCTGTTGGAGTTAGAGCTTTTAAGTGATATCTAGCAACCCTTCTTACCTGCTTCTGACTATGGAGAAGGGTGCTTTCAGAAAGATTCTTAGTAGTAACCTTTTTTATTTTTATTTTGTTCTGTTGGCTTGCTTACAGACCAGCACCCTGTCCCCCAGGCCACTGCAGTGGGCTCTGTTATTATGAACTCTGAAGGCACTTGTTATTATGAACTTTGTTATTATCAACTTTTGCAACTGCAAAGTTAGGTTGCAAAGTGATTTGGAGCATGACTTTACAAGTGTCTGAAAGTGATATTATGCTTTGAGTACTATTTTGAGGTGCTGATTTTGAGTAAGAGTAAAACCTAATTAAACCCAAAGCAGAATTTTAGATCCTAAAATCTTTAGAAATGGAAATATTGAAGTCTTGTAGTCATTCCTTTAAATATTTAAGAAATATTGGGACTGTAACAGAGCAGGTTTGTTTGCCTGACCAATGCAGATTTTAAAATCAGCAAATTATGAAACCTTATTAAATCATTAAAATTAATTGTCTTCTTTTACAGGGTGATTTCTATGTGGTATGAACTTTCAAACAACAACTTGGCCTTCATCAAACAGTGTAGGAAGATTCAGGTTATCTCATTAACTTAATTGGCTCCCCTGGACATGTTTGTTTTTCCTCTGAAGTTACAGCAGCTTTCCATGTCATTAATGATGTCCTTGATGTGGCTGACTGTGTTTCAGGTAAGCATACTCTTCTAATTAGAAAGGCCTCAGTGTATTTTCTTCCTCTTAAACAAAAAAAAATAAGAATCAGGAGTGATGAAAGAAGCTTCTTTCTCTGAAAGTTTAACTTCTAATAGTATGAATTCTGATTTGCAGTCTTCTCCCATGGCCCTTCCTCTACCTTGGAGGACTATATTCACTTCCTATTGTGCTTGTGGATCGTTTGCAGAGTAACTGCATTGCAATAAAATCTTAGGTACTGGAGCTGCCTGTCATTCTTTCCCTCTTTCAGCTAGAAAATTGAGCAATACAACCAGCTGTGTAACACCAGTTTCAGGGAGCACTGAGACGACCACCATATTCCCAGTTTGAGTTTCCCAGTGTCGTTGTTTAAACCCAGCCACACAGCTCATTCACTCACTCAACCCCCCTTTCTTGCCCTCCCCCTGCTCCTGGAGGGATGGGGAGGAGAAT
>JBCJKH010029976.1:0-10913 GCA_039877255.1 Loriculus beryllinus | reverse complement strand
CAGACCCATGTCTCATCAGCCAACACCATAACAAGTAACTGAGGCTGCATTGCAAACACAATGCTCTCCACATGGAAAAGACTTTAAGCACTAAGCCTGGCTCTCCATCCCCAATAAATCCTCAGTTGAAAATCCACGCAGCCACGGCACAGAATGTTCTGCAGGACACTAAGATACACACAACACACCACGGGATTAATGAGAAAAGGAATTTGCTCAGTCATTTTCTACTCATTTTATAGCACAAGCACCAATACTGGCTGTTTAACACACATACCGACCAACAGTACATTCTGTCCATTTTATATAGGTATGCACTTACAAGTTTGCTTGCAAGGAGACTTTACCTATTAGTAGAGGGAACTGCTTTACTATTCTGAAAAGATCTAGTCAAAGCTTACCTAAGGCAACAATCACAACTGACATTCACCTTCAGGTTAAGGCAACATATTAAAATGCACATCTGAAATGTAGAAATGCAAGACCTTTAATGCTTTGTGGTTCTCTGTTCCGAACATTTCCAATCTCTAATATCTGGATAATTACCCCTTCCCCCAGGTACCACATTTATTTATTTTGTTGTGCTGATGATAAGATAAGCTCACTGTTCACCATCTCCCAAGGTTTCTTTGGGGTTCCTGGTAACATGTTTGCTCCAGTGAAGAAATAAGTTGCTCTTGAGAAGTCCTGAGAGCCCTCAACTTCAGTTAAAGTCAAGCACCTTGCAGAAGGCAGCAAGACATCACACTGGTAAACACTGAGTTTCTTGTTCTGCCTTTCACGCTGCTTTTTCTTACAACATATATTTATATATATACACAATCATTATAATCTGCTGAAGCACCAGAACAGCATGTGCAACTCCTTGAGCCTGAAGCTACCGGTAACAGGAGAAGATTGTCCACCACCTGCTATGCTTAAGCTTTACATTAGGTCCACCATCTGAGGCTCTGCTCTATGTCATAACCAGAAACATTATTGTAACCAACAGGCTCCATAGGGGAGGACTCAAACTACTTCCTTGTGACTGGAGACTGGGTTGCCCAGCAGCCATGATTTCAAAACAAATCACACCACAGGAATCGTGTAAATGACTGGTGAGCACTGCAGTGAGACACAGGTTTGGATCTCAGGCTGGGAAATCACAACCTTATTTTTTTTTAAAGCAGATCATATTTTTGAACTAAAGGTCTCACATGAATAAAAACCCCAACCCAATTCCTCATAGTTCCAGTACTCTAAGGGCAGCAATAAAAGCTACTTAATCTATTTTCATAAGTTCTTAAGCTTTCCCTCTTCTCACGCAAACCTAAAGTTAGTGCAAACAGGTGAATTTCCTGGGTCTTTCATCTCCCAGCTTCAGGCCAGGTTCAAAAATCCTTCATGAAATAATTTCAAAATGAGCAAAATTATCATACTTGTGTTGCTTTTACATTATTTTACTGAGAGGGTATGATGAAAAAACCCTCAAAAACACCACCAAAATACACAAAGTAGCTATCAAAGGGGGGAAGAGAAAGGCAGGGATTAATTTTTATTACCACAGCGTAAATTCTGATAGTGAATCAAACACATTAGAGCAATCTTCCTTCAAAATACAATTCCTTTTCATAGTGTCATCTCCCCAAAATGTAATTAACATAAAAGGATAAGTATACAGGTTAAAATGAGGACAATTTCCTGTAGCAGTCTTTGAAACAAAGATGTATTTCTGCTTTAGTCCTGGATAGAAGATATGGGTTTAATTTCCATAGGAATGAGATTCCTTTCCTTGTGGCAGAGCTGCCTGTAAGGACACAGTAATCCAGACCTGAGAGAAAGGACTCAAGTTTAATGAAAACTTAAACAGACTATAAAGAAAATAAATTATTCCCATTATCTGTAAATAAATAGATTGGACTCTTCTTCCTTCTCCCCTCACTCTTACACCACTGTTTGCAGTCATCTCAATGTCTTCACTTGCCACAATAGAAAATACCTTCCCTACACAACTGATCTCAAGGATCTTTCCACTTCCATCAAGTACCACTGATGTTCACAAACAAAAACATTGTGGCCCACTCAATTTCAATGGCTAAACCTTTTTTTATGGGAATAGCCTGGTCTACCATTCAATGAGTGCTACAAGGCTGTTTCTCTCAGATCTGGATTATAAAATACAGCATCCCTGCTGCAGAGCTAGGATTTAATTTCTATGGAGTCTGGGTTAGAACATGAACCCCAGAATAAAACATACAAACATGTATGTGTGCTTTAAAGGATTACAAGTAAAGTCTTGCTAGTAACTGACAATTTAAGAATTTATGTTTAGCAGTTTAAATATGACTTTGAAGACAACTCTTTTTTACCTCCCTTTCCATTAACACAATAGCAATGAAACCCTGAAATTTCCTCTAGTTTCTTTTGAGGATTTAGGGTTTATTTCTTGTTTTTCCTATACTTGGAGCACCATGGTCGGTTTGGGTTCCCTGCATGATGACTTCAACCTGGGAAAGCATCCAGCCCTAAACAAGGACCTCAGCAGTTGGTAGGCAGCACTGTTTAAGGGCAGGATTCTAAGACCAGAGAGCTTATTTTACCAGGGTTTTCTGATGGAGTGGAAGTAAACGAGTACATTAAGAATCACCTTCTTTCTGGTAATCCACCATAAAAGCAGAGAAACTGATTGAATGGAACACAATTTCAGTTGGTTTTCATGTTTTCTTTGTTTTGGTTGGATTCTGTTTACAGAGCTGTTACAAGACTGCAAAAGCTTCAGCTGAAAACTTAATTCCTAACCCTCCCCTGACAATCCTTCTACTGTTGATGATTAACACTTCAATATGCAAAACGTTTGATCTCGGGAAAAACACCACGAGAACAGTGCACTGAAGAATATGCTTGAATCAATTACAGAAATAATCCATTAATATCACATTTCAAGTGCAAAGAATAGCTCAGTTTCACACTGAGCCCATAGTGGTTGCAACTTATCAGGCTGGAATCCAGAAGTGCTGACACTGCCCTTCCCCGGGGCATGTGTGAAATCTGTTGTTTTACTGCTTGCTTTTAAATGTACAGACCTGAAGCTGAGCCTAATTAAACAGAAGCCCAGATGCACCTGAGGGAAAAGGAGGAAAGTTCGTTTGGAACTTTTGTTGACAAACTGCTTAATTATTGATTTTTAAAACTACTTCAGAACTTGAGATAACACTTTTAAAAGCCTTTAAGAAATGGACATCTTATTAAATCAGTAGGATTTCAAGATTACGTAACGCAATAATCTGCATGAAAGTAAGTTAAAGTTTTGTGCATGGGAACTTTTGAATATCATGACAAATAATAAGATTTACATTAAGGAACTAAATACTTCTTAAAATGCTAATTCTTTGTAGCCAGTTACTTCTAACTGTATATTCATAAGAATTTGATGAAGGGAAGAGGAATCAAACCCAAATGTTCCAAGATCAAGGGTTTTTTTACCATAAACTCTTGTCCTGTCTCTGCTGTAGTGAAATACAGATAAACCAACCTTTAAAATCCTCCAACACCATTTTTCACTGGCATTCAGAACAGCACTGCTTTCAGGGCTGCTCCTCAGCCTTCATTTTGATCACTGATGTAAATTTTTGATCAAGACACATATAGCTCAATGAATTATTAATACAATGCAAAGAACTAGCATCATGGGACTACTTCAGTAATGGTCTTATTTTCCAGGTGTGAAGTAATGCCACCGCTCCATTTTAATTATATTCCACTGATTTCAGAGAAGTCCCAAAAAAGAGGATTTTATGACACTAATGAGGTCTGACAATAAAATAACCTCTTAGGAATTCAACAGACCATTCAGCTGTCATTGGTGACAACTGAACATCATGAATGCTTACAACTCTATTCCACCTACTCTATTAACCATATACTTGTAACTGAGTTAAAGGATACTCAGGAGTGGGTAGAATTTGACCAAGTTGACCTGAGGAGAAACTATTACGGTAAGGAATGCTGAGTGCATTAAACATGGACTTCAGCTTTTTATGAGACTGGTATCTGTACAGGAGGACGTAATTTTAATCTCTAATAATTTCTAAAGTTGGCTGGAAGCGACAATGAGTTCAAAGGAGTAAATTCTACCCTTAACACACTGCAGGAAGCAACATTACAGCTCTCGCTGCATTTGAACTTTTGATGAACAAGGAAGCTACCGGACAATATAACTGCAGTACTTAAAAATAAGATGAATTAATATTTCATCACTCTAGAACACCCTTTGTGCTCACTTAGATGACCATAGTCATTGGAACAAGAGTCAACGTTACTGCTATCTAACAATCGCATACAAGCTTTATAGAGTTGACAGAAACCTCATAGCATTCAATAGCCTCCCTGTAATCAGGTACAATACTGTTACATGCCTTAACACTTACCAGAGTTAGCATCAGAAAAATCACCTGGTAAGCCCTACAGAAATCCAAGAAGACAATAATTTCATGTTAAATGGATGTTCTTCCACACACAGATTTAGGATGCTGGAGAGTCAGTAGCCACATGCTACCTAACGCTTGCTTTCTCAGTCCAAAGTTTTGCAAGATGTTGATTAAACTGCTGTGGGTACTGCTAAGAACATATCTGGTAGTGCAATCACTTCTTTTTTCAAGGAAGTAGTACTCAAAAGCCAGAGCACCTAGTGCCTTAAAAACAACTTCTTTCTTACTATACTAAGTAGAAGGTTTGAGCTTCACCTTTCTCCCCCATGCCTTTCAGAGGAAATAAAACAAAACAAAAGAAAACCCACCAAACGTCATCAGATATCTTCAATGTTTCTCTTTCAACTCAAAAAAATATTTTATATTAAGAAAATTATATTGTTATATTAAAAAAAATCCACAACACTTCTGCACACCATGGCATGTTGTACTGATATTCCCATCAGCCAATATAACAGCGAAGCAAAAACTGTTCCCCTCAGAGCAGAGGTTAATATCTGCTCTTTGTGTTGATTTTGCAGAAGCCAAAAGTCAGGAGCAAACGTATTACCAGGCTAACCTCCTTCTTCCATTTGTCGGTCACACCCTATATCAAACAACTTACTGAATAACAATCCAAACATAATGAGGTAGTGATTAGCAAAACATAGTGCTCCCATTGCAAAGCACAGAGTAAAACTATTGCATCTCAATTACCAAGCACAGGCAAACCTAGCAACCTAGTCATTAAGCAGGGCCCTCACTCTGCATGACTGATAATAATGTAATATTAGACTAGCAGGTGCTGCTTTGCTCTGTTAAATCTTCAGCAAATTCAATTTAGTATGGAAAATAAACAGAGAGCACATTTGTTCCCCTCAACAAACATTTGCATGTTTCCCTTACTAAATCTGGAGTTTACAGACCTATCTGGGAAAAGACACATAGACAAGAAAGTGTTGGTTTTCAGGTCATTTGGATGCAAATTTAGTGGAACAAACCCTCTGTGTATAATGACACACACAGTCATCTACCATGGCTTCTTTTGTCACGACTTTTACATCAAGTTTTACACGATGTAGGAAGTGGTGTCTGGTACATTAACTACAGACATTTCCCCTTAACAATAAGCATGTATTTTTAGTTCAATTATTTGTTCCTTGAACTAAATATTCTGGGGCAGATCTCCATCTGGCACTATTTGGCATGATTCCCTAGTTATCCCTTTACATGTGAGAAGCTGGGTGCCTGCACTTGCTTTGAAGAACAGAAAGGAATTTTCATGCAGGCTACGTGAGATCACTACTGCTTTTACATAACTCTCTCACATAAATTCTCCCACTAATTTTACTTGTATAAGATATATTTCATTTCCTGTTTCAGGGTCTACATCTGTGAACATTGACACAATCCCAGTAGCTCACTCACTCCATTAATCAAGTGCTAAGATTGAACTGGTTAATTTATGCAGTATTTAAACAGTAATTATGTACTGGTTTTGCATTATAGCATTTTACCAATCCTAAGAAGCATTTCTTGAAAAGAGATGGAAAGGCTCAGGGTTTACCACTGTGACTTAGCCTTCCCCTGAAGAAAGCACAGAGCAGTAATGGGCCGTCACACAGGGTCCCCATATTAGTGCAACTGGTTCTTGCCCGTGGCCAGTCAGAAGCAGGACAGGTGCTTTGCCACACACACACCAGTCATCACCATTCCTTTAGAAACTCACACTGTATCTCCTCCAGTTTTGGGGAAGTACAGATTCACATTTGAATTCCACAATTCAGACATAGGTTAACGGCAATGTGTTTCTGCCTATTTCCACCCCACCTGTCTTGCAAAGAAGACAGAGCAGCAGCAAGTGCAGAAAACCAGAGAAGAAAGTGTATGGAAAAAAACATGAAATAGCAACTAGCTCATCAAGGTACCTCTTTGTTTACACAGGCTTATTTGCCCACTTGCAATTATTACCATGAGAAATGGATAACTTAATGAAGAATATACCAAAGTATAACCAAATTTATGTAAAATGATAATGCCAATACCCATGTGTCACGTAGAACAAATCCTCAAGCAACGCTCTGAGCGTGTTTAAGCCACTGCTTTTTCAAGATGCCTCAAAATATTAATAAAATAAATATCAACCTTTCAACCTTAAGCAGTGCAAATCAGGACATTTTCAGTTCTATTTTTTCTTACCTTGCTATATCTAGATGTGGAAAAGAGCTCTCCAGAGAGTTTAACTGTAATTAATACCTCTCTTCTTCCCTGACTCACTTTTTCTGTTTGAAATCAGCCTTGCTACAGCTTACCTCAGAGATTAAAGCTTTCCAAATCTCTACCTAAACCATATATACTTCACAGCAGTGAGACTTCTCACTACAAAAAGCTAAAGCTTTAGTTTCTTTTGTGTAATGATTGAATCATTTCCATTGTACTAGAAACTATGTAAGCTCCTTCAGGGCTTTCCAGACAGGATACAGATCTACACATTGTGTATTTTCCTCATTTACTTCTTTCATGCCAGATTGAGAGCCTAATTGATCATAAACTGAGAATGATAGTTCCACTAAAATCAATGTGTCTTCTTGCAAAAAGCATTCACTGACATGGATAATGTATTCTGAATCTGGAGCTGTGCTAGAAATAAATGCTTCCAACCACATTCTGCTGACCAACTTGAGATTGCTAAGCAGGACCAAGTGGTAAACTGGCAGGCTTTTTGGCTTGCAAATGGTTCTAGGTTTTGGTTTTGGCTTATTCTGGTTTAGTTGGGTTTTTTTTTAATGCCAAATTGCTTCTACCACTATATTTATGCATGTGACAGACTTAAAAGCCCACCAAACCATGGAAGATGGAGAGCATTAAAAAAAGCTGCCCACAACAGTTTTTCTTTTTGCAGCACACCTTAGTCTGGAAGAGGTCCTCATTCTTGGCTTAGAAGGCTATAGGCCAAAATGCAGTCTTTAAAGTCAATAAACATATTTAGGGGCCAAAGTCTCACCTAATATCAGTGTAGTTCAGCTTTCCTATCAAATGAATTAATTTTGGGGAATGGAAATTCAAGTCCTGGAGGCGGTTTATCTACAAATGGGATAGAAAGTCTTCCTGAAATAGGAATACACTGTTCCTCTTTCTGTGACCTGAAGGTAGATTCAAATAATTCAGTTTTCTGAAGCTATGACATATCCGAGATGGTTATGTTCTTTATTTTCATTCTACATATTACATTTCCATAGCATGCAATACCCCGATGTTTGTTTACATCTAGATGTTACACAAAGCATTACACTCTACTTTTAGCTCTAAATGAAGCAAACCCCTGATTGATTCTTACGGATTTCCTTAATAACTGGAGCTTTAAGCAGTACCTTTAACTCCAAAATTAAGACTGGCTTGAAGGCGTGCAGAAAGGCTTTTAACATTCAAATTAATTCTTTTCAGAGAAGGATATTAAAAGAGGGACAATGCTACTTCAAATTATTGTCTTGTCTTATAAAAGGTCAGGAGAGTAACCCAAGCTTCAATTACTTTGAAAAATGGTATTTCACAGGATGAGGATTGATTTCAGAATTTAGCCAGAAAACTCCATTCTTGTAGGTACCTTCAGAACAACTGCTGAAACTGTAACGCAATTTTTGATAGTTTGATCAATACCGGTTTAAGCAGCGATAAAACTTGCTTTGCACCAAAAAGTCAATTTTGTACACAAAAGGGCGAGCTCGGGAATTTTCTAAATAATTTTTGCTATAATAAAAGTGGTTTACTCTGCCACTTCAAGACAGATCGATTATCAGACATACACCATCTGTTTCTGTGAAAACTGGGACAAAAAAATATATATAAACCTACATATTAAGGTTTGAACAATAATCAAATGAAACTTGAAATAAAACAGACTGAGCACTTTGTAACAGAATTACTTTTAACACAACATATTTTACCTAAATCTGGCTCTTTTGGATGGCCCCTATTCCTTGCAAGACTGTTAATTTAAAGCAGGTCTAAAGTTTTCGATGCATTATGGTATCTAATATAAAAAGAATATATTCTTCACAAAAGGAAGGTATTTTCTTCTTTCTCCCACAACAAGGTGTGTAAATTCTAGATACAAGTCCCAAGGTGCAGGTATTCTAAACAACATGCAGAACTTCAGACATCCAGCAGAGACAGCCTTCACATTGCAAAAAGACCTTTCTCAGCTGTACAGACATTTCCAAGAAGAGAACTCAGGATACAAGCATCTGTGCCAACTGCATTCAGTAAAAAACCCTCTTTTCCTTACTCCTGAGCCAGAAATAAGTTTCTTTGTGAAAAACTGATCTATTTTAAGTCTACAGTGCAGTGCTGTTAACATGCAGTGTTTCATGTGAAGGGTAAGGCAGGTCCCTCAGCAATTATTAAGGTACATTACAACGCTATTCTAAATGACACGAATTATTCTTGTAATATCAAATGGCTGAGAAATTCTCCTCCTCCAGCTTAACTGGCCAGATTTCCCCAGGGAACACAGTTTTATGTTTCAAAGGTCATCAGAATCAGATCCTGAATCACAAAGAAACCTCTCTCCCATGCAAACTGGGATCTTCCTCACCCTTGTCTTGAAACCTATTTCTATCAGGAGGAAGTCTTTGAAATAGTTGTAGGAAGAATTCTTTACAGAGGACCCTTCAACATTTATGTTTCCTGTTTAGGTGTTCAGAGCCTCTTGTTTTGTGTTTTATTTTACACTGACTCCAAACACGAACTTTGCAAGGTTGGAGGCAGTAATTCTTACATATGGCAGAGAAGATATAATCCCATATCCCATTAATAAATTAATGGAAACATTGTTTGAGAGAAGTGAGCAGAACTAGGCTTGTTGGCTAAGGTTGTTCTGAATGACAGTAATTACTATAAATATTCCTAATGTTGTAAAATCTGCACGGTGTTAGCATAACCTTTGGAGCAGTAGGTGAATATCAATTATTCCATTACCTCAATCCCTGAATAGTTCCCATGTTACCATCCATGAGGATTCTGCCCATGATTTTGTCACTGTGAATTCTGTGTTTCAAACCCAGTAGGTTGTGGTCCACAGACAGTTTGCATTCTCTGTTCTATTTCTTTACCAAAATAAGTTGCACGAATACCTGCTGATCTTATGTTCCTTCAATATTACATTACAAAGTGACTTCTCAGGGGGCTGCAAAATAGGCTTTTAAAACTTAACCACAGACACCAGAAAATTAAGCTCCCTGATCTCTCTCTGTACATACCCACCATGTTAATCAATATACTTACTAACTTTATAGAAGGCCAAAATAGACACAACTATAAAAGGTGAAAGGAAATCTTCCAAAGCCTTGTTATCTGCAGCACATTATGTATGAATAAAATACCATTCCTACTTCATGCTGCTATCCTGCTTCTCTCACCTGTCAATATATTAAGCCAAAACCAGGAACTGATTTCTCTCTCAGCAAGAACAAGCTATTCCTTCCAATAAGCTTTTATTTTGATTTCTAGAGAAACAAGTTTGACACCAGGACTCCAGCATCTTCAGAATTAGAACTGTTTTTTCTGCATTCAAGAATTAAGTCAGTAGAATGACATTCTTCTTCATTTTATGGACAACATAAATGTATTTGATCTAGAGAGAAGCCTGTAATTGCACTCATGAAGGCTACCATGATCACAGAATAGAACATAGGACAGCCAAAAGAAGAGTATAAATAACAAGCAAAGATCATTTTGAATGTCTGTAACTTTTGTTCTACACATCCACACGCTAGGTGAGACCATCTGTACTGCTTGCAGAGGTATCCTCATTCCTGGATCACAAATAAGGTCGGCTACATAAAATGTTGAAGCAGTTTTATAGAGCATTGTTTGAGGTCCCAGTAGAAAGAATAAGCACATCCTAGAGCTGCCTGACTCAAAAGGAAGCTTGCCAGAAATTAGTGCACCAATTCTGAAAGAGGAGGAGACTTCATGGAAGAAAGCATGCTGTCTTTATCAGTGTAAGGCTAAACTAAAAGTATCTGTCTCAAGCTGGACAGAAAATGCATCTGTCTTATGTAAACCCTTAGACAGAAAAATAACCATCAGAAAAACCAGCTATCAGTTACAAGTGGGAGTTGGGGTGGTACTTGACCCAAATTTGAACTTCCATCAATGTTGCTTTTTCTGTCTAAAACTACAGCTTGCACTAGTTCAAGCTATAATCTTGCCATAATTTTCCAGAATACAACATGTGCTATACAAGGTTTGAAATATCTTTTCACCATCTTTGCATGTTTCCCAAAAACTATTAGCAAGACATTATACATCCATGGGATAAATAAGCAGAGGCATCTTGGAGTACTGCAGTATCACCATTAACAACAGGTCACATCTACCTGTACGCTCTATATTCCCCTGCCAACGCATTGCAGCCATAACCCCAACTTCACCTGGTACAAAGCTGCTTTGTGCCTATGGAGACAT
>JBCJKH010029973.1:0-22095 GCA_039877255.1 Loriculus beryllinus | reverse complement strand
ATGGTAATGCAAGTATTCCAAATTATCCAATTACTCATAATCCCTATTAATTTTATTCTTTTAGTTATATGCTGACTTTCTGAAATCTAACCCTATTTCCTAATGTTACGCTCACCCTTCCCATGACCTTCAGGATCCTAATATTGACACTACCAGCCTCACTTGAGAAGGGAAGGGGTTTGCAGTGAGTCACCAGTGGCGTAAGTTCTTTGCTAGAACTTGCTTTTCTTTCTGCTTTTGGGTCTGCTGAGGGTTATTTTTATATAAGTCTGTTTGACTGCCCTCCCTCTTCTTGTTCACCCCAGGTTATTTATACAGTGACCAGTTTTTCATTGCTATAATTACTTAGATCATACAACTGAAGAGTCAGTGTTAAGCTAAAACAAAACCGAGCTAGACAATAGCCTCCTAACTCCTACATCATTTTGCTCTTACACACACGTAATAGCCCTAGACAAGTGCTGAAAATTCCTGTAGTTAAGTTTATTAAAAAGCTTGTTGTCAGCTGCTTACAGAAAAAGAGTGTATAAAAATACTGGTTGCTTTTGTTTAGATTCACTTAATGTTTGAAATTAAATCCTCTGTAATGACAGGAAACGAGCTTAACCGACATATTATTTGATGATTATATGAGTATGACTTAGAAATTTAAATTTCTAAGGAATTGTAGGTATTTCTTAGTATGTAGAAATATCTAGAAACATGTGTGTAGAAGTGTAGAAACATGTACCTAGAAGAAGTATGTAGAAATATGTAGAAACTTAAAAATACAAATAACTTGGTAAAGGTAGACAAATGTCTTTGGAAAAGACATTTGGTATGAACATTTGGTACATTTCTTCCTGTTTCTTAGAATACAACTGTATTCCTGTATTCTAACTGAATAGAAATTTAGAGTGTAAAAGCTAGAGAAAAAATGGATTAAAAAAAATAATAATTTGTGGTACCAGAGCAAATAGCAAATTTTTTGCACTTTTACAGAAAGATGAGCAGAAAAGGGATATTACCACTGCAATGAACATTTTCTTTTATTTCCTGTTTCATTTTACTTGGGGACTATTAACTATAGACTTTTCTAGCATATTTTCAGGCAAAAAAAAAAAAACCCAGCAGTAAAATTCTTACTTTCTTCTAATTGTCCACTTCTACTTTTTTTTTTTTTTTTTTTTTTTGTTAACAAAGCATGTCTCTTTCAAATGCAGCTGCAGTTACTTACCTTTGAAAATGAGAACTGATTCAGAGGTATGGTATAATTAGTATAGTATAGTATAGTATAGTATAGTATAGTATAGTATAGTATTATAATGCAGCTACATGAACAATCAAAGAAATGCATTGCGCCCTTGATTCTGCTCATGAATTGCCCACAAATGAATCCATAAATCCATAAAAATAATGTCCATCAGTACTGAAATTATTCAACATACAAGGATATGGATTTTTTTGCAGAAGTAGGCCATGAATTATGTACTCATTAATTTCTGGTTTATTTATTGGTCACCCAAACCACATACCATTGTGTTTGTTCATTGATTATAGCTTACCAATGCTTCGACTTACAATCAAGTTTACTTTCTTTGTGAAAAACATTTTCTTTCTTAATTAAATGAATCTTGGTTACTTACCTACATTCATATGATTGGATAGATTTTGGTTAACTACCATTGAAACAAATAATGAATCTAAGCAAACAAACTGTGATATGACAAATAGCTTATAATTAAACTTATACATAGCTACCAATTGTAATGAGCAGAAACCAGAGCGAAAGGGAAAGCTGAAAGGAGCATCACACGCTATCGCAGTGAGACAGGCACTTCCCAAGAAGGAGGGATTTCTATATCCTAGTGCCTGTTCACAGAACTGGCAATTATTTTGGTGCCAAGCAAACACTGGATAAAACTGAGCAGTGGCAGTAGGTTTGCAGAACTCAGCTCTTACCCCTCTCACAAGCTGAGCATTTGTTTGTGCTTTCTTTGGCCTCAAAAGACTGTATTCCCTCTTGCATATTGGCATAGCTTCCAGACAACATCTTGGCACACTGTTGCCTGTAGAGAACCAGCACACACAAAATACTAGAGTTTGCAGAACACCAGCTCCTCCATTTGGTAATACAAGGCAGATTTCAAGGACAAACAAGTAAAATAAATAAATAAATAAATAAAAATGGAAGAAGTGCTTAAGAACAAGTATTTTTATCAGCAGCTGCAAGAAACAGTACTAAAATCCTGCCTGGTTCCACAGTGCTGTTCAGCCTCTTGCTTGCCACTTACTACTTGCTTCTTTGCCTCAGATGGAAGTCTACATTGTTGTTATCAAAACTGTTTGCTTTTGAAGAATACACACTGATCAGTCCAATATCCCTCTATAAACACCAGCTGGGAATACATCTTTCAGATGTCCAGTTGTTCAGATACCTGTTTTTGATCATCTTTCACAACAACCTCCTCAAGGCAGCAACAACAAACTGCTCTCTTGAGTAGCCTAGGATGCTGAATTTCTGACTGATGCAGGCAATACCCATTCCTGCAATAGTGACAGCCAGTATAGTACTGGTTTTCCCTAGTCAATCCTTGACTACGTGTACCTGTGCCTCAATAAGGGGGTCAGGAACCAGAAAAGACAGTTCACCAAAGCTTCCTTACCATCCCTCCCACCAGCTACTCAAGCAAGTACTGCTGTGCAAGTATGATGCTTCTTTTCAACCCCCCTTTCTCAGTAAACAGCTGTTCACAGAAAGTTTCTGTTTGTTTGATTGAAGTAGAGCAGCTTCTTGCTTTCATTTGATGTTACAGATAATTTTACTGCCTCTTTCCATTTTGCTACAGCCTTATGTAGAGTTAGTTTCTTACCCTACGCAATGAAATGAGGAGTGACAGTGAGCTACTGCATATTGGATGCACATTACAGATTCATGACAGCAAGGAAGTGTTTGTCTTTTGAAACAAAATAACCTACCTGTGAAATCTTAGTGATTTATCACTGTACTTTTTAAGCAGCCTCTGGCACATCTAGTCCTCTGATGGGCTGTCAAGCTGCTACTCCTCGTAATTTGCCCCTTACATAAGCTTAATACACAATAAAAGAGGCAAGTGGAGAGTAGATTGAGGTAGGGATCTAATAATGGTTGTCAGCATACTAGCGTCTTCCTTACTCCTTCTCCTAAGTTGGGGGATACTGGTAGCTAAATGGCAGCATCCTCATTGAGACAGGCAGCAGTTTCTTTGTGCCATGTGTCATTTTTACCTTGCTGTGTATGTGATTTTCAAGTCAGAAATCTGTAACTTGTATTCCTTAAAAAAGTATGCCTTACTTCTGCATAGCTTTGATCTTTTCCCACAACACAAAATTTAATGAAGAAGCATTTATTTTCATATTAAAATATTAAGTATAATGAAGCTACCAAACAATTAAGTTTTACAAAAGGGCCCGTTTTCCTGATGAATACAGCAAATATTAACATATAAAAACTAAAACTGGAACATCTGCAGATCTTGGAGTTCATATTAAGACAATGACTAGGCTTCAATATTTGCATGGATTTCTTTGTACAGACAGAGTAATGTTTGCAATGTCGACATAAGACATACCTATGTTTCCTGGAAAACCTAGTTATACTTTCATCCATTTCTCTTTAGAAAGCCTTTAACCTTGATACCTATTAAGCTTAGTAAAATAAATTATTTATTGTTTTAGTGGTAATAGTCTTCTGTTTCCATTCTTTAAGCGAAGTATTATCTGTGGGTGTGTGTTTGTAAGAATGCAAGCATGTGTATGAAAACAGAAGAAAATAAAGACAGGTCTGTAATACGGTGTCTTCCAAATTCAGCAGTTTGTGTCTGTTTTCATAAATGCTGATTTTATTCCAGTATTTCATGCAATTTGCAATTTTCCTGCTGCCAGACAAGTCAGATCTTAATGAAACTCCTTGGGCATTATCCAAAGTAATGTGCCAATGTCATGAGTTTATCTTAAAATCACGGTATATTATTGAAAACATTCAATGTTGTCTTGACTTGCTGTCTCTTTGTATGATTAATTTCTTGGTACTTTGTAGATTTTTACAAAATCTCAAAGGCTAGAAGTTTTCAAGCAATTGCCTTATTCCAGATTACACGGATTAATGTAATCCAGAGAAATGAAATCTGTCATCAATTAAACATCTACTATACAACTAGCTTCTGTTTGCCATATTTCAGGAACAGTGAAAGCAAAACTTTCTGCAGGATCAGGGATGCAGTAAAATTGAAAAATTAACAACTGAGGAAAGGGAAAAATGCAAATAAGCTTTTCACCAACAACAAAATGAAGAAGGCATGAATTCCTAAAAAGCTCATAGGTTTCTTAAGCTGTAAACCTGTTTGCTCCTTGAAATGAAGAAATTCATTAGATGAGACTATCACAAATTAGTTTAGCTCAAATTATGTACAAAATAATGAATTTATTTTCCTCTAATCCTTACCCAAATCATATGCACCCACTTACTTTCAGTACAGCAATACGATAGGAAAATATAATTTTGTGAAGGGTATTCATTAGAAAAACAACTAAGCATTAATATTTCCTTAGTTGATGTTATCCAGTTTTCAGTAAATTCTGTAAATAATTTGCGTAATTATCAGTGTTAAGATAAGCTTCTTAGGCAGTTAAATATTGTGTGCAAAACATTATATCAAATTGAAAAAATTCTTAAGTTTAAAAAGTACAGTTTTTAGATGAACAGAAACATTCTAAAAAATAAGGGCTTTCTATTCAACTTATCTCTGTAAGTCATTTACCAATATATATATTCCCCATATGTTATCATACTGCTATGCTGTTTATTTTGTATTTATACTAACTTGCATCTCCACTTTTTTGAATCCCCACTTATATATCATATTTATGAAAGGACAGCATGAAGAAGAACCATGAAAAAATAAAAAGTTGGATGTGATAACGAGTTCGTAATCACAGCAAAGCTATTACCCATGATAACAAATATCCATCAGGACAGCTGCTGTTGGTCCCTGGCAACTCCCAGCCCATGGAGCCTGGGGCAATCCACATCCAGACAGATTCCAGCTCACCTTGGGTAGTTTCCCTTTCATTGATTGTCTTTAACCTTAAGCAGAAAGACTTGGACCGCTCACAGTGCCAGCACACCCTGCACATACATAAGTTTGTATGGTTATGTTAGGCCATGGACGACTTATCTCCTTTAACCTATCATCCTGCCAGCATGTTGTCGCACAGATTTTTACAGGCAGGGAGTGAGATTAATGGCGCAGGATGGGATAGATTAGCATGACAACAAGCTTCACCTCTTCAGGAGAATGATGCTGACTCCTTGCTACATGGCAAACTCTAAACCTCTACACAAGGCAAAGAAAACTCGGGCCCAGACAGAGGGCCACAAGCAACCCTGGAGAACAACTGGAGGCAACATCATGTAGTATTTGTTTATGACAAGATATGGTTTTATGGAGAAGTCAGGTATTTTTGGACAGAGAAAGGAGTTCATACTACAGTAAAGTACAGCAATAACAGGCAATGCTTTGTAGTTACCTCTAAATAGAAGATAATGCATGGTTCTCTTGTGATTTACTCCTGTGCTACCTTTACAAAAGCTTTTGCAAAAAAAAAAAAAAAAAGGTAAAGAAAAATCATAGAATTGTAGAAGAATCACAGAATGGTTTGGGATGGAAGGGATGTTTAACCTCTTTGCCATGGGCAGGAATACTTTCCACTAAACCAGGTTAGTCTTTAAAACCAACTTTAGAAAAAGCTTGGCAACTCCACTCATCCTTTTTACTTATTACATATTTGTGTGTGATAGCTTCTCATATTTCCATGCCAAGGCAAAGGCTTCAAGATGGAGTACAGGTGTATTTTCAAATTACAGTTAGGTAAGAAAACAGATGGGTATATGTGTGAATCACAGATCTTCTTAAATAAATTTATGGGAAAAGTTATGAGCTTTCCCCTTAGAGAAGAAAAATATGCCTGCTCATACAGTAGTATGCCAAGGACCTGACTGAACCTCTTCTTAAGATCAGCTTTAGCATTGCTGCCACAGACCTACGTGAAGCTCCTCCAAAATTGATGGCTCAGACCATGGGCCATGATTTGAAGCTTGAATGGAAGGTGAAGAGCAACATCTGATATTCAGGAATGGAGGCTCTTCCTGCCAAAAGACAGATTGCCCCGTGTTGTCTAGTATCAAGGGTACCAGCACCACTCGAGGGATGACAAATCGCTCTTGGTTTTGACTCGGATCTGTGGCAGAGGCCCGCGGGACGTGAGGGGGTTTGCCGCTTGGTGTAGAGCACGCCTAGCCCCACAGCATGCAGGCATTCCGCCCTCCTTCCCCTAACAGAAGTTCCCAGTCTTAGCTTTCTCTGGAGGAAGGCTGGGGGAGGCCGGAGCCCAAACCCGCCCTTGCCTCGGCCCGCCGCCCCGCAGGGAAGCGGCACCGGACAGGAGCCCCGCGGGGCGGCACGGGCGGGCCAAACGGAGCCGAACCGTACCTGGGAGGAGCGGGGCAGCGCTCGCAGCAGCACCCAGAGCCCGGCTGTCGGGATGCGGCCGCAGAGGGGAGGGGAGCGAGAGCAGTGGTGCCTTCCCCCCGGAGAAGAGCGAAGTTAAATAGCAAGCGCGACTCCGCCGCATTCCTCTCCCCGCCTGTCTCCCAGCCGCAGGGGAGTCCCCCACGTCCCACCCTCTGCTCACCCTGCCGGTGCCACAGCCCTGCCCGGGCCGCGGGGCAGAGCGCGGAGCATAGCGGTGTGAGCCTGCTCCGCGCAGCCGGGACGCCGGCGCTGCCGGTGGGGGCGGGCGCTGGGCAGCCGGTGCCCGAGGCGCCGCGTCCCGCCGAGCCTCCCGTCTGAGAGGACTACGCCAGCTGCATGGGAGGAGATGAGCGTGGCGGGGAAGCAGCCACTTCCAGCACCGCTCGAGCGCCCCGGCAGTCTCCTCGTTCCCACCTGGGCAAGTACCCGCTCTCCGCTCAGCCCGTCCCGGTACCAACTCCCGCTGCTGGGCTGGGGGGTGCATAGGGTCCCGCCGGTGGCGCTGTGCCTGGAGGGCGGGAGGGATGCGCTTGCGGGAGGGGAGCGGGACGCGGATCGGCGGAGGCCGGGCTGTTGTGGTACGCACGGCACAGAGGGGCTCTCGGGGGGACGAGGCGGTCCCTTTCCAGCGCTTCGCTCCCTCAGCCTGTCCCCGGCTGTAGGGCCAGGAGCCGGGCAGGCACCGGCGGCCCGGGCGCGGTCGGGGGGGATTCGTTCCTGTGCTGGGGGGGGGGGTTGTACCTGCTGCAATCGCGGTTTTCAGCCCGCCGTGACAGGTTGCAGCCTGAGGGTCGGGTTTACCCTCAGGGGGACAGCATTGAATCGCTCGGTTTGTCACCCAGCTGCAAGCCTGTGCTGACAAGAAAAATGAGCTACCGAGACGTATTTAGCACCTCGTGGACTTTCAAGAGAAGCCCGTGAGGGAGTTGGAAAATAACTTGCTACTTCACGGAAGCATATTTAGAACATCATTTATGAGTGATGCCCTCTGACGGCAGTTCTCAGCTGTCCCTGATTTATTTGAAGTGTAGTGGGTATGCTCTGCATACCTTTCAAAATCATTACACTCTGTGGTTTAATGTGCTGCTCCTTTTGGCATGTGAAGTTGTTTTGCTGGAGCGTAATCACAGTGTTTTTCAGTCACTATCTAAAAAGTTATTCATTGCATAAAATAGTTTACCAGTGCTAAAACAACCCTTTAATTTTTTCTTTTGTCCTTCAAGCTATTTCTGTTACCACAGCCTTGCAATTTTTCAAGGAATACTGCGTTATTTTCATTATGTTTTATCCAGTGTTGTTCAGAAGGCATCACCTTTCAGCTGCATGCAAGATGACTTTAAAGATGTGTTCCACCTCACGGTGAATTCCTAACTGCTTTGAGCCTCTGTAATCATAAAGCTGAGAGCAAATATTTGGAAGATGCAAGTGTAGGAGCAAAGGGTAGAGGATACCTGGCATCATCAGTGTGTATGACAACTGCATGGAAACAAACTATTGTCCTTTTGCACTGTATGCACTGTGTATCTGCATCTCTCTTTTGACTGTGTGTGAAGAAATGCAAGCATTTAACGTTTTGGTTTTTAGAATTTCTATAATTCTAAAGGAAGTAATCAAATTAAACCTACTGCAGAATCCTGTGTTTTAAAGCTGTTTCACAGCTTCACAGCTCTTAATCTGTAAAACCTGTTCCCGAACTGCAAAAATAATTTGTGCAGCAATTACCTAAAATATTAACAGCTGAGTAGGTTGGCTGGCAGTTCAGAATATTTCAGCATTAAAAGTGAGGGATAATCACTATCATTAGGTGAAATTTCTGACTGGTGTTCTTGTAGTTGTATTAAATATACATGTTTAAGGCCAATAGCATGTGCTGTTCCTGCTGGTGCTCATGGGACTTCTGCCTGGGTCCAAACTAGATGCTGAATGAATGGTGAACTGACTTTTTGGACAAGAATGGTAGGAACTAAAGGCTTGTGGCTGTATAGTTTGCCTGGACCTTAAATGGAAATAGTGCCATGAAACTGAAGTTTTGGTAGGCTGGCTGTTTCCAATAAACACAGAAAATAAATTAGCATCACTTTCCAGAGTATTTTAAGTAGAGATGTACAATTGAAAAAAATGCATGAATATATAGTCTAAAAAAAAAAAAAAAAAAAAAAAAGCTGTATAGACTTTAAGTTAAACGGGGACATCTTATGGCAGATATTTATTTAGGTGAGTTCTGTCTGGCTCTGCAGATGTGCCACATACTCAGTCTCTGCAGGGAATTATGCTTCAGACATCGCAAAAAATAAGGACTTGTTTTGCAATTAACAGTGTGATAAGTGCTTGACTTGCACCTTCTTGAGTTATTTAACAATATTGGAATCTCGGTCTGTCTGCCTTGCAAAATAAAAGTGTATATTTTATTGTTGGTGTATTGACAGTGTCTGTGCCCATTTTTCTCAGAAATAAGATATAATAACACCAGTTATTATTTAACTTTACATATTGCATACTGAGTTTAATTCATTGTTCGAGATTGTGGTATCTAGGCAGTCTTAATACTTAAATGTACCAGTAATTTTTTAATTTTTTTCTTCCTCTTCAAAAGGATGACAAATTAAACACTGCTCCTTGGAAAGTAACTGTTAAATTCAAGACAACATGCTACATTTGAAAACCAATACTATAATGTTTCGTAGGCTTGTATTTTTAACACTAACAACTCTTTAAAGAACATTTCTTGTAATGTATCTGTAAACTTCTTGAAGTGCAGTTGTTTATGTTCTGTTCTACTGAACTGAAGTTTCAGTCAGACCTTGTCTCTTATGTTTTGCCAGTCTTGCCAGTCTCGGTGTCATTTCTGTTACCTGTTTTCTTTGAGATCAGATGCATATTCTTATTGAGCTGATTTCAGAAAGGAGCATGTACTTCCTCTATCTGTAGTGAGATTCTTGTTCTAAATGCTCATATAATTTTCCCTCCTCTTTGCCTTTAGAGATACTCAAGAGGTGAAATTTCTTAGGAGTTGTTACTTGCTATGTCAGGGTGCCTGTGCCATGATTTTACATTAATTTTATGGTCTCGTTGATCTAGTATGCATTAGGTACTGTGGTTTTCATTGTGTTGCTAGAAGCATGAAAGGGGACGGTAGCCTTACAGTCACTCTTACTCTTGATATGCCAGGATTACAAATGAAGAAATAAAAGTGTGTAGCTCTTTCCTATGGATAAATAAACCTTGCCACAAATTATGTGTTAGTTTGTTGTGTTTTGGTTTGTGTTTGGTTTTTTTTTTGTTTTTGTTTTTTGTTTTTGTTTTGTTTTGTTGGTTGTTTTTTTTTTGTTTTTTTTTTTTTTTTTCCAGAACAGGAACTCTTCTCTTAAACTTCTGTTGCACACATTATATCTAGACTTTTTCTGTTTTGTTTTGTTTTGTTTTGTTTTGTTTTGTTTTTCCCTTCCAGCAGAAACCCACAGGGAAAGATGATATAAAACTTCTTTGGGTAGTGCTCTTTTCTGGAGTTACCCAACTTGTGTACTCAATAGAAGGAGGAAATGCAGCACATGCAGATTTTCTGTTCCTTTCTTCTTCTTCCCCCGTTTCTATGTAAATTAAATACTTGGATAGAGACACTAATGTAACTATTTCCTTTTGTTTGTTTTTGGAAAGTGGGTCCTGGGACATTGCTGGTTTTTTCCAAACCAGTACAGAAGCTTCCTGGAAGTGAACACTAGGTGTCGTGTTACCACAAACATCCGTGTCTGGCCTTTCCCTACCTGTTTTTTCAGGGTCAACATTTAATCTTGCCATTTTCCTCATACAAAGGACCACCACTGGTATTCCACACCAGTATTTTGGTAGGCTTGGACTGCGTTTGTTCATACTGTATGTGGCTGTAAGAATCTTCAACTTTCCTATGTTTTTTATTAAAAGTTAGATCATCACTAGTGTGGCATGGATTTCAAGGCTATTGCTAAGCTTTGACTACAAAACAAATTCCACAAGACAGATCAATAGAATATGCTTGTTAATTGAAGCTTTTCCTCCCACACACTCACCTTCTATTAAAATTTCTTACTGGGCAAAAGCTGAGTTCAGAAACTTTTTGTCGTGTTTTTGTCTCCTGATTTGGGGACAGAAAACACAAGAAAACAGCTGTCCAAGCTCCATGACAAGGAGGGGGTGTCCATGTAGTCTGTTATGTGAATCCTAATAATTACTTTTCAGGGTAAATTTTGTGGACTTCCCACTAATTGGGGAAGATATTCTCCCCTCCCCCCCTAAAATGTCTTAAAAATTAATAATTTCAAGATTCTATTAAAGAAACTTACCATGCACTTAATAAATAGCAGAGTATTCAAGTGTCTTCCTTGCTGTCACAAAACTAATGTGAATTCTATATATATCCATGAAACAATTATTAAACTGATAAAAAACATGCAAGCTTATGGCTTTAACATCTTAATGGAAATAAGACTTGTAACAACCTGCTGCTCTGAAACCCAGTGTCTGTTCTCAGAAAAAAACCCAGCACATTGGTACTCTTTTTACACCTTAGATTTGTGGTTCCTATTGTAAGCAATTTCTTTCCTGATGTTTTAATCATTTTATGAGATGAATATAAATAGAATCACTTTCACTTGGGAGTGCAAAGACTGCCAAGAGCAGTAATTCTAGCAGAGCTCAGCAGAAGGAACAGGGTATGACCATATTCCTACAACACTGACATCTAATACTGCTTGTCAGTGGCATCACAATAATAGAGACAGCAAACACAAATCAGACTTACTCAGGTTGAAAGGGACCTTGGGAGGTCAGTGAGCCTAACCTTCCCTGAAAGCAGTGACCATGTTGAACTTGGTCAGAGTTGCTTGGGTTTTTTTTTTTCCTATTGGACCTTTAAAACCTCCAAGGATGGAGACTGCACAACCTCCCTGGACAGCCTGTTCCCTCGCTGGGTTGTTTTCATGGTGAAGCAGGGGGCTGCTCTTAGCTCCCCCCAAAGCCACTTTGCATCCTTTAGGTTCAAGCAAGCTTAGCCTCTCCTTACATGAGAAATGCTCCAGGCCCCTGAGCATTTTAGTGGTCACTGGTTGGACTTGCTCCCATTTGTCAATGCATTTCTTGTATTGCAGGGCCAATGATTTGATGCAGTCTAATGAATGCCAAGTAAAGGGAAAGGATTACATGGATTGCATCTCTGTTGTTGCTTATGCTGTTAGCCTTCATGGCTGGTAGCATGCACTGACAACTCTGTACAGCCTTCTGTCCACCAGCACAGGATCATCATGGTCCTTTCCATTATTATTCTCTTCCCTTTACACTCCTCTGCTCCCATTGTCTCAGAGAAAAATCCTAATTTTTTAAAAAGCAGATGGCTAGTAAAAGTGGCTCTTCTTTTCCTCCATTAGTTAAGAATGAATGCATAGCTTCAGGGGAATTTATCACGATTGTAGTTGCTTTTTTGTGTGATGTTTCATGTAATGCCTTTCCCTGTGCCCCTAAAAGCAAGGGAAGGTTATTGCTGACTTTCATCTGAAGTTAAGGTTAATTTGCTATAAAAATGGCAAGTTAAAGTAGAATTGTAGAATCATAGAATCAATAGTTAGGGTTGGAAAGGACCTTAAGATCATCTAATTTCACTTGCCATGGGCAGGAACACCTCACACTAAACCATGTCACTCAAAGCTTTGTCCAACCCAGCGTTAAACACAGCCAGGGATGGAGCATTCACAACTTCCTTGGGCAACCCATTCCAGTGCCTCACCACCCATACAGTAAAAAACTTCCTCCTTATATCCCTTCTAAACTTCCTCTGTTTAAGTTTGAACCCATTACCCCTTGTCCTATCACTACAGTTCCTAATGAAGAAAGTGCTTGGAACAATTCAGTGGATTTGCTGTCCATATGACTGACGAAGCTGTCAGTTAAAGCCAACAGAGGCCCAAGATTGTGTTTCACTCTAGACACACTTTGTCAGTGACATTCACATAACACAGATATGATCTAAATTTTTTTGGTAATTTTTCTTAAAAAAATGGCCGGCGCATTCTACCGATTTGAACTCCTCTGTACCTGCTTGTCTGAACTTTCTGTATGAAAAACAATGTGACGCCAGTGAGAACTCTTTGTGCTGGAACTCATCTGCCACTATTTATGTACATCAGTAGGCAGATTTCTGTAACGAAATTTGCAAACTCTCTGAAGGATATAACCTTGAAGAGCTGGAACCCTTTAGCACAATTTAATCAATATTATCTCATTTATCATCTCCTTGTGAAGTTCAGATTGTAGTAGAAACAAAATGTGTTTGTAGTATTTAGAGAAGTTCTGAGCAAGAAAATCAATGCAAAAGCTCAGTTGTTTTGTACTGCATTTTAACAGGCACGGTGCGTGCTCTACTGTATGACACTATAAAACCATTAGCCTTATAATGCTTCCCTCTACAACATCAAACTTGCATGACTGTTTTATGCCTATTGTTTTGGGATTTTTATCTTTGCACAGTTTATATGAGACTTCTGATTCACTGGGTGAGTAAAAACTGAGGAGAAACTTCCTACTTGAACAGGCAAGTTCTGTGTAATGTGATCTGCTGTGCAAAGTGCATCCAGAACAGCTTTTTCAGAGGTGGTTATCATCCACACTGTAAACATATTTCCCAGACTCTGAGCAGCCAAATTCCATAGCACTTCTTTGATCTAAAGCTGTACTGACTTCTGCACTTAGAGTGATGTGTAGCAGAGAAGCTTTTACTGATTTGTTGAGGACCACAGGAGTCTTATCCAGACAGAGACAGAATCATAGCCTTTCAGTGACAAATCATTATCATCAGCTCTTGATGATTCTGCCTTGCCACAAAATGGCATTTTGGTGGATGTACCTTTTGATATGAATTCCCTTTTATGCCCAGCTTTGCAGAGGCCCATCAACAAAAGCAAAGAGTTCAAATAGAGCTCAGTATAGCTCAGTGCGTATTTTATAATGGGCTGTTTCACATAGCCAGTGGAAAAACATGCACTATGCATGATAGTGGAAAAGCTTCCACGGTGCAATTACTGTTGTTCATACGTCTTAACAGTTTTTAACATCTAACACTGGATAAACTGTAAATAGTAGTATACTGAGTTTGACAGTACATTGTGAAATGAGTGAGCGCATTATTGTTCCTGCTTTACCAGTGGAGAAGCTGAAAGGAAGAGGTTTTAGTTAATGTTTTGGGGGTTTTTTGTAGATTTGGATTGAGTAAATTGTCTTTCAGTATGTCAACATTTTCTAACAACATGATGAAACTTCCCGAAACATTATATAAAGTTTTCTTCTGTATTTCAGTGAGATTTTTTTTTTTTTTAAGGATGCATGCATGTTTGAAAACTTTATCACAAGCATGTGTTGCCTTTATCCTCTCCAGCAAACCTCTTCAATGAACAGGTTAAAGAGATAGATTTTTCATTTGTTTCACTAGCTGCAGCTAAGACGTAGATACTGCAAGGAATTTGTAGGCACATCTTTCCATAAAAATCCTGTCTTACCAGTAATAAGTCATGTTTTTAGAAAGACTTAAGGAATTAATCATAGGCGGTGTCGTGTTAATAAAATGCAAGTTTCTTCTATTCTGGTAAAATATTCTACTCTCTTCAAGCAAGGATTACAATCTAATTTTACATGAGGTGTCTTTTCTTCTCTTATTTTTTCAACATATCCCATTGTCTTACGAATAATTTTTTGTAAACGTAGCATTCAGATGTTCTTCTCTCACCCCTCATGAGCCCTGATCGAATGATAATCTAAGCATATACAGTAATATGTGCTGTGTGCTTATTTCCAGTTGAAGCATTAAGTAAGCATATGTTGCCAGTTCAGTCTGACAGTCGTTTTGTGATGTAGCTATAGCTTTTTTATAAAATCTTTTCCTTTTCTAGTTTTGAATTGTCAGTGTAGTTATCAGTTGCATCAACACACTGGTTTACACAACTATTTATTGTACTTTTCATTGAAAAGATGAATTACTAAGGCATCTGGTGCATCATATGGTGCATATGCTAGATGTGCTAAACAGAATAGTCTTTTTTTTTTTTTTAAATAGTAAGATAAAAAATTACATTAATAAAAGGATTAGACTTTGTAGTGTTCTTTGAAGAGTGACTTTACTGTACTAAAACCTCCAAGTCTGTTATTCAGGATTTTGTGATCATTAAGGGAATCTTTGATTCTACTGGAACAGATGGGCATACCTCTGTGTTTATACTCATAATCTGTGAAAACTAGAGGGGGGAAGAAAGACACTGTTTTCTGAAAAGACCTTTATTATACATGGGTTAGTTATATGATACTTCTAAGTGATAATCACAGAATAGGTTATGATTAGTACATATAGTTACTATTCATAAGGCAAGAAATTTGTATTCTTATTGCCTAAACAAATATATCCTCCAATGTTATCACTCAGTGGAGATCTCAGTCTGCAGATGTTGCATAGGTAATAGATACCTTTCAACCACTGTATTTAACTCCACACAAACCTCCAATTTCCTTGGTACATTTAAGACAAACTTCACATTCTTTTTACATTAGAAAATTACAGAAATCTACCATGGCCAAAATTCCATCCAAAATTGGATAAGGGCCAGTTTATTCACTGTTTAAAGTTATACTTGTTTGTTCCCAGTCAAGTGAAATTCAATCTGTATCACCCTTTTTACTTCTAAAGAAGAAGAAGGCTTCTAAAGAAGAAGGTAAGGCTTAAATCTATCCAATGTACCTTCCATCTGCAAAAAAAAAAAAAAAAAAAATTTACATTTTAAATACGTATTGTTTTTTTGTCTTAAATGTGATGCTAAAGAAAACATGGGATTGTGGCAACTCAATTTAAGCAATCCAGGTTGGAGATACAGAGATACAGAAGAATGTGTAAGTCTTGAGGGACTTTCAAAAGTAGCATGATCTTTTCAGAAAACATACTGAATCCAACAAGAAAGTGGTCTTTTTTAAGCATATCTATCTTAGGAATATGTAGGTGCTCCTAAAGACAGGTGCTCTGTGAAGCAAGTCTGAAGTCTGAATTATCAAAATGTTACTACAGCAACCTACTGGTGAGAATTAATGAACTTAAACTGCTTTGATCTGATTTGCATTCACAACCCCAAAAAGCTTTCTGTTGTTTATGACAGTCAGACAATATAAAATTTAGCTTAGAAAAATGCTTCCTTCTTCTGACATTTTCTACCTGTAATTAAACCTTTAGAGTAAGAAAACAAAAACTAGATTTGTAATCCCTACCAAGGCAATCTTGTAGCAGTTGGAACCATCTGTGACTAATACCTTCAAGAATATTTCTTTCATATGTCAGGAAAAGAGGAAAGAATAGGTAATCTTTTACTGACTTCTAGTCAGGAAAAAAGCCAAACCAACCACAATTAACAATCTGACTCTGGTTTTTGTCACTCTCAATTTTTTAGTTTATTGTGTGACTAACTGTCCTTATGTACTGTTGTGCTACTTCTGCACTTTGCTGCTTTCCGCTTCTCCTTTATAATCTTTGCTTTATCCCTTTAAAAAAAAAAAAAAACAACCTAAAAAACCCCTCAGGCTTTCTCATTAGCTGAACATGTAGTCTTTTAGACACTCCATTTGACAGTTTCTCACACCAGTTGACAAGAAGTAAAGAAAAATTAAGAGAGGGGATTTTTTTTAAGAACAGTAACATTGCAGGTTAGTTATTAAGGTGAATGGATGTGAAAGTGAGTAGGCAGCCAAGTGTTACCTAGACTTCAGGGAGGACTCGGTTGTTTTTTCTTGGTTACTTGTGGCTGTATATAAGTAGGGAAAGCCCATACTTAAATCTTTGCTAGCTCTGTTTCTTTTTTTCATCTTTCAGCAGTTTGACAAACTTTTATGAATGTCAAGAAGGTTAACTAATGTCTATTTGCTGTAGTTATCATGGCTAAATATAATTAAATGTAGCAAACCTGCTTGAGTTGACTCTGTAATTCTCTAATTCTAGTGTCATTTTAATCTGACCAGGGCCAATCTAATTCTGTTCCATAAAAACATCAGTTTATAACACAAAATGAAGACTTAATCTTTCAAAATTTATAAAAATTCCCTTATATGTGATGCATTACCAAGTGCCACAAAAAAGTGCCAAGTGTGCTTCGTGTGTATTTTTTAAGCAATTAAATTAAAATAATTTTAAGCTGCTCTGGGACAGCTATAAAACTATTTTTATATTTTAAAACTTTGCTCCAGACTGTGCTGCCATACAGAAGTTATGAATTAGCCCAGCATATCTATTAAAAGTAAGATAAATAAACCTAAAACAAACCCACCAACTTATTGCTATGGTTTAATGGCAGTGAAGTGTGAGATGAACATAGTGTAGTTCTATAATACTGTTTTGGATGGAATTTGTAAGTGGTAAAAAGCAGACTGTCTTGTAGAGAATGATTATTTTTCAAGTACTTTTGTGAAACATTGGCAAGCTGAGGCCAGACAAGAGAATGTTATCAACATAAATTGAAAAACTCCTAGGGAGAAGGGATTTTTTCCATTTAAGTATTCAAAGCATTCTCCAAAATGAAAGTGTGAGTGAACATTATTTAGGTGTAAGAATAGTGTTTCTCTGTGACTGACTTGTCTGACTACAGTCTCTGCTTTTATTTGTGGTGCTGATGTTTCATTAGGAGAGCTTCTGCACACTGAGAGCTAATTCTCTATCTTATATTTAATTGGATGTGACTTAGAACAATCCAATCAGTAGTCTATGTACTCTCTATATTTCTGCAAGAAATACTAAAAGGTATTTTATTTCTTAAATATAATGGAAAATTATTGTCTTGAACATTATTGTGTAGAATAGATTTAGATACATTAATTGTAAATTGCAATCTTTGATACTTAGAGATCAAATATCTCATGGAACTGATTTCATGCTCTTATGTGAAATTAAGGTGCTTTCACTAATGAGCTGTACAAATACTTTTATGACTGTTTCAGTTAACTAGAATATAACAACTTGTCTTAATATTTTTTTTGTCTTAATAGCTCTTTCAGTCTTTCCACTGGTGGTACAGTGTAAGCGGTGAGTTAGAGGTACAGCCACACCTCAGGGACTGGGAGTTTCATTGGATGTGGTCGAGTAACTGCTGCAGAAGCAGAAATAGTCCATTCAGACCGCACCCTTCTGAAGATGATTTTTGGTATACTTTCCCTTGTGTAAGTGGGAATTACTGGCTAGCACAGAAAGCTGTGGCTTAGCTCCAAGCACTAAAATGCATTTGATCATATTGTTAAACTGTTAGCGTTTTCCTTAGCCTTACTTATTCCTAGGCAAAAGAGCAGTGCTCTGGACAATATCCAGACTGTCACTTGGGACCATTCCTGTGGGCATCAAAATTGTGGGTCACGTCTTCAAGGAGAGTAGAAGCACTTAGATTCAGTAATAAGAGTTCTGCTGGCTGACCTGCGGGCCCTCAGCTGCTTTATTTGCTTGCATAGGCGCTACTGCTTACACTTGTTCACTGTAGCTGTCTGTTTGCTATTTTATACTAACCTGATGTGGTCAGACATGTTTGAGAGTTGCTGACCCTTTTGTTCAGGGGAATTTACCACCAGTGAACTGAAAAAATTACTTGAATAAAATGGTGATGGAAAATATTCCATTCCAGAGTCTTTATGTCCTCCTAGAACATGTGCATTAATATTTTTCTTTGGATTAGGGACATGGTTTTCAGGTGAAGCTCATTATCATCCATATTTATTGCCATGTGGCCTGTGCTGTGGTTTGGAGTGCACCAAAGGTATATCCTATACTGGTAAGGAGCAAAGCTGAATATAAGTAGATTTGTGTGGTAGGACAGAGAGACTGAACAATTCACATTATATGGATCTCTGCGGTTTTATTTCGGATTAGCTGTAACCTGATCTTGTGGACTGAATGCCTGTTAGTGGATCTCTAGGTTTGCCCCTGGAGCATACCTCCACCTCATGTGCTGAGACCACACTACAAAGCAGACCACAGCATGAAAAATGGGAATGACTGGGGGAGATTTGCTTCAGAAATCTACTTCCAGTGTGAACTAAAATGCTGAGACACAAGCATCCAAGCTGTTCTTTTTCAGATGAAACTAAACTGAAACACATTTCAAAGATGCACCTGATTAACTGCAGCAACTTTTGAGGTTCCAGTCCATGCACAGCTACAGGTTGGGCAAAGAAGAAATTCACGGGAGCCCTGTGGAGAAGGACTTGGGGGTGTTGAAAATGAACGAGCCAGCTTCAGTGTGTGTTTGCAGCCCAGAAAGCCAACCGTATCCTGGGCTGCATCAAAAGGAGCATGACCAGTCGGTCGAAGGAGATGATCCTGCCCTTCTACTCTGCTTCTCAGGAGACCTCACCTGGAGTACTGCGTGCAGTTCTGGTGTCCTCAACATAAAAAGGACATGGAAGTGTTGGAACAAGTCCAGAGGAGGGCCACAAGGATGATCAGGGGACTGGAGCATCTCCCATACCAAGACAGGCCGAGAAAGATGGGACTGTTCAGCCTGGAGAAGAGAAGGCTGCATGGAGACCTCATAGCAGCCTTCCAGTACATGAAGTGCAGTTACAGAGATACTGGGGAGGGACTCTTCATTAAGGACTGTAGTGACAGGACAAGGGGTAATGGGTTAAAGCTAAAACAGGGAAGGTTTAGATTGGATATGAGGAAGAAATTCTTTACTGTGAGGGTGGGGAGGCACTGGAATGGGTTGCCCAGGAAGTTGTGTCTGCTCCACCTCTGGCAGTGTTCAAGGCCAGGCTGGACGAAGCCTTGGGTGACATGGTTTAGTGTGGGGTGTCCCTGCTTATGGCAGGGGCATTGGAACTAGATGATCTTAAGGTCCTTTCCAACTGTAACTGTTCTATAATTCTATGATTCTATGATGAGGGCGGAAGATGCTGTTCCAGCACTCAGAACGATTTAATAGGGCAGCAATCACAGGTTGGTGTCCTACCCAAACAATTCATAAAGTATCTCATCATTTGGGCACAAGTTCCTAACAGTCAACATTTTGCTTCAAAACAACTCACAAAACCCTGCTTTTTTAGCAGGTTCGTTTGTTTTGTTTCTCTACAGCCAGGAACAGACACGTTATCAAAGAAATCTAAAGACAAGTGAACTGGTGTCACAGTTACAAGCTGCAATTGGCAATATCTGAAACCTGAAACACACTTCTTGCTTTAAAGAGCAACAGTGTGGGGAATGCTCTGGAAAGAAACATGCAATGGCACTCTTCCGGCAAGGAAGGGGTGATAACACTGCCTGCTGAGGAATAACCTGACAGGAAATCACATTCTAAAAATCATTCTTTAACCAAGACCTCCTTGAACAAACACAGAGCTATTTTCCAGCCTGCACATTGCAGTGCACCTTCTTCTTTTCTCACCCCAAGACACAACAAGCTGCATTTCTTTAAAAACTGTGACAACTATCATTTAAACAGAAGCCCAAGAACATCAACTTTTTCCACTTTGGAAAGCTGACAGACTGCTACTTCAAATGGCTCCAATTTATCTGTCAGAGCACGATATACACATTTTAACATTATTTATTAAATTGTAACTTGATATTTTATCACCTCTACCAGCTGGTGAGCCTGTCACAGATTCATTTTCTATGTTGGACTGATAGAAGAAAAAAATGCTAGGATCTATAAAATTAATTGTGACCTCAGCAGCCCAACTGCTGCTGCTGTATTAAAAGAGAAGAGACTTCAAATGGCAGACAGAGGAAAACAAGGATCATAAAACTAAAATCTGTAAGATACAAATGCTAATGAAAAAGCTTTCAATGTACATTTTTAAAACAGATTGGTATGAAAATTTCCATAAAGATAATGCTATCTGGTAACATAAATCTAAGCATAATATTCCCGTATGTTCCTGAAACAGCTCTATATCTGGATACCTCACACAGCTGGCTCTAAGCTGATTCAATGCTATTTCTCAATACCCTGTGTTTATATAATTTTGAAACCTCAAAGTTCTTTGAATTTATCACATGTTCCTATCTCAATTTAAAACACGTGGAAATTAGGTTCCTATACTTAGTCCCCATGTATGCTTTTTAAAAGTATTAACTCTCCAACTCCAGATGACTGATTTTGAAGAACTTTGCTATAGGTGACTCAGCAAATCTCAGACTTCAGCAAATCTCAGACTCAGCAAATCTCAGACTTCAGGAAGCCCTAGCTTCCAATACATTAATACTTATGGTGTGTATCAAATTTAGTCGTGTTAAAGCACTTGTAGGTAGTCCTGAACATTATCTACGACATTTGCTTATATTCAGAAATTAGCAGGAAGTAGCGGTTCTATCATAAGGCATGTGGCTAGAAGACGGCTACTTTATGATTACTAAAATTTTATGGTCAAAAGATTCTCCCTATGTCACAACTGGGATATTTTTATAATTGCTTCCTTCTATCATATTGCACCCCTCCAGCACTGAGGTTTTTACTAGATTAATGACAACATCATTCTTTGTGGAAGATGTGGTGTATCAAAGGCATTACATAGATGATCAAGGTCTAAAGAGAGTTTCTAAAAATCTCGCTCATGAAAGACTAAAAGCAATGGATGTTTTTGGTTCTGATTTTTGGTTTTTTTTTTTTTAAAAAAACAGATTTATTACATAAAGCAATGTTACAAATAGATTTGAAATCACATTTTATAATTGGATATTGAACAATAAAAGCAACTAGACCTGAGAATAACTGTGGACCTTACTCCTGCCTGATATCAGATCCTGTACACTAACTGAGATACACATTCTTTGAAAGGTGATATGGGATCACTACATAAAAGGTGATGCAATACACTATCTAAGGGACAATGCTAGAGTTTCATGCATAGCCAACTGAATTACACTTCCTATCATTTAGCTTTTTTTTAAAGAAAAAGATAGGTACTTTTAATTTAGATATCTTTAATATTCCTATCTGCAATCAGAAGTGTTCCTATTCATTCCATAGAAGACCCTTGGAAAGGGTCAGCAGCTGAGCTCAACAGCTGGCCCTGGATTCTGGTGGCATTTCTCAGCTCTTTTTTGTTGTGCATCACAGTTAGCAGTACAGATGTCAACGGGTGTAATTAGTGCCTATTTCTGTCTCTGCTCCAGTACACACGCCTCTAAGTAGCCAGTTGCCAACATCACAGCACAGCTGAGGATTCTCTGCTGCTATGAGGCAATCGGCGTGCAGTTCTAAAAAGGTGAAGCATGGATGTCGTATGACAGGAAGAAAGGCAAGCTTAAGACTGTTAATGCAATGCCATATTCCTCTCAAATCATCTCTCTGACTCTCAAATCATCACTCTGACTGAGGTTAGATTTTTCCTAGAAAGGATAGAAAGACAGATAGTGTCTTTGATAAAGTGATTTACCCCCAGTCACCAACAGGATCTACAGAAAAGTTAATTGCATTCAACTATGTGAAAATGAGCATTGGATGCCGCAGCTTCATACAGCACAATGAAACTGCCTGCAGAGGAGACCAAACTTGGAGCCTGCTTGCAAGAAATT
>JBCJKH010029971.1:0-11163 GCA_039877255.1 Loriculus beryllinus | reverse complement strand
CTGGGCTCTTACACTCCCTTCACCTTCAGAGCAAGGTCTCAGCACTCACAGTTTCTCCTGGAAGCAGTTTTCAGCCCCATTAATTTTCCACCTGCACTGGGACTTGTGTGAGTGACACTTAACATGGGACAAAACTACCCCGGGTATCACCCTCGTCTCAAGAGAAATGTCAAAATGTAGCATCAGAGGTCTGGTGTCATCTATGTCTATATATATGCTTACGCTAGACAGTGCACCCGTGTCTGGGAAAGATGCTGAGAACAAAGTCCTCGTTGTGCGTGTATGATAAAGGCTTATTGTATAAAGTGGGGCACATCGCTCATGGATGTTTCTTTCCATTGCTGTTCCTTCCAGTGAAGTATGTCTTCTTTCTCAGAATCATGGCTCTGGCTGCAGTTAGGAATAAAGACATTCAGGTAAGCTTGAGGAAAGAGTGTCGAGACCACTGGTACTCAGATTAAAATATGTCAAGCCCACATCCCTACCAGAGATTTTTGGTGCATGTTTCCTGTTGGTTTCAACACCCTTCCAGACAAATGGGGACTTTCAAATGCTCATTCAGCAGTGTGTATAATTCACTGGTGAGTTACACAGTGCCTCATCTATGCCAGCCCACAGAGCATAAGGGCTGGGATAGCCTCCAGCTACAGAGCTGGGCTCACAGTACAACCTCATTCATCTCATTCCCAAGCTTCTGGTTCACAAGCATGTCCTGCCTGCCGACTCAGCAGCTTGCACACATATGACTATTACAACCAGAATAAACTGGTCATCTCCAGCTCATTAGAACATTGCTTCATATGTCTGGCTTTTTCTTATTATGGGTGATTTCTGGTTTAGATCCAAGACCTTCCTGGTGTGGGGCCAGTGTTGACAGACAAAGCTTGCATCTTCCCCAGAAGAGCTATGTGTGGAAATTGGTGATTGCTGCTTTTATGGCAATGCATCATCTATCCTCGTTCCTGGGTGTTCTTTTCTTTCCTCTCTGAAACACAGCTTGGAAATTGCTCTTCATTCCTTTTTTTACATGCTACCCCACACGATGCCTTGAGCCCAATCGTGGGTTTTGCTGCAACTGCAAGATAAATAATACTTACATTTTACTCATTCAGGCTTTAGTCTTCTGGTATTTGTGGCAGATTTTATACTCAGCCCTGATTTGGATATGTCAACATATTAAAATTAATAATTGGAGGTGGAATAGGTTTGTGCATATCCTGAGTGTCACAGTCACCCAGATCAAAGTAAATTACTTTTATTAAAACTTAACCTTGACTTAAATATGACTGGGATAAAAGCTGTTTCAGAAGTATGCATTTGTTTCATACAGCAATAGCACGAAAGAGAAGATGCTGGTTATTTTCCCAGGTACAAAGCAAATGATGCTACAATACTTTGCTCCTTTCCACAGGAGCACTGGTCATTCCTTCATTTCAAGTCACTCCCTCATGGCTTTGACCTTAAGAATTTCTGCCCTTTTTCCCCGTTGCCCATTGGAGAAACACTAGATAAAAGACTGACCTCAGGGATTCATCCAAGGCCATGCAACGAATAGGTCTCTATAAAGAGCCAAAGGTGATGATGCTAACTTGTGTCTCTCCAGGCAGACATCTGTGATGCTTTTCCTGCTCTGTGTATGGCTAAATTCTGTGGCAAGCTTTTGTCCAGTGCATACCCTTACGCGTATCTCCAAAACCCCACATGTACATGTGTGTGTGCTCGTGTGTGTACATGATTATTCCCCTCCTTGCTGATTTGCTGCTTCATTCTTCAGGCTAATGTTGATACAAGCAAAGAAGTGAAACTAGAGCAGCAGAAAACTTTTCTCTTGTTTAGATCCTGGTGAGTGGTGGATGAGCCCATGGTGTAGTTACCAAGGCCAGGGGCAAGGTAAGGCCAGTAAAGTTGTTGAACACAGTTTCAAGCGTCACTTTTTCCTCTTTTGTTGCAAGACAATGAATCAAGAAGAGAAAGGCCAGCTGTCCCTTTCCTCTTTCCTACAGGGTTCTTTTGTGAAATACTGTTTAAAAGCATTCTTAATTTTAGTGCTGCGTACGTTAAACTTGTCCAAAAATGAAATAGCTGAATTCTCAGAAGTACAATTGGGTGCTAACACTGAGAATATAGAAAAGGAGGACACAGTGTTTAAAAAAAAACCTCAGCAAAGGCTGATACCCGTGTCCGACTTCAGCCCACTTCAAGGTTCTGCCCAAGTTAATACTGCAGGAGTTACGGTGCCCCAAGGCCTTCAGCAATGAGCACATCTTAGCTTCAAAAGGAGACTTGAAACACTCCAAAAAGAGGGTGATTCGCTTAAAAGATGTGGTTTAAAAAGCTTAATTCTCCATGCACTGGAGACAACACTTACAAAGCCCTAAGCTTTTGGACAAGACATCTAATAAGCTACAGGTCTGGAGAAAGTGGGAGGGTAAAGTAGCGCCATAGTGAGTGACTGATTATATCCATGAATTTGTAGCCCTTGAGCTTTGGATGTTTTTACCTTCAACCACTGTAGCAAAATGTGATTCATCACTGGGAAGCAGGGTGAGAGCTCAGTCTGAGAAACTCTGAAAAAGGAGATTTAAAAAGCTTCATTAAACAAATGACAGGGATGGGAGGGGGTGGGGAAGTTCCTGAAAAAACTGTGCAAGAGATTTTGCTTTCTAATATAAGTCTCTATTAAATTAAATCGGTGAGAACTTTGCACAGAAATGAGGTATTCTGTCCCATGAGATTTCATCTACCTGTCATTACAGTCAATGAATGAACTTCCATTAATCAAAAAAGAGAAGTATTTCATTTAATCACTGAAGGAGCTTGAGGACATGTCACCTTTTTTGAGTTTGTTTTAATTCACATGCTTTTCTTTTCATCAGTGTTTCCACTACCTGTGTGCCTCATCAATGCAAAGGAAACTTTTTTCTGTAAGAGCTGGCAAAAATTGAAGGTTTCCAGCTTGCTGGAAATATTAGGTTTTAAAATTAGATTTCAATGCAATGCTCACTATTGTGTTTTCCTCATTCTCTGCATACCTAACTAAGGCTCTGAGGTCCTACTTTGCAGAATTGCCCAGTATGTCTAGCTGTATTTTAAGTCAATAGCAAGCTGTGCTTCAGGCACAGGAATTCTAAGGCTGGTAGTGTTCAGAAAAGCAAGGGACTGGTACTTCACAGGGGATGAAATGGCCAAAATAAATTTGTCCAAAAATGAAAGAAATGAGCTGAATTCTCAGAAATACAGTTGGGTGTTAACATTGAGAATATGGGAAAGGAGGACACAGTGATTAAAAAACCCCTCAGAAAAGGCTGATACCCATATCCAGAATGAGCGTATATGCCAGATTTTAATCTCAGTTCTATACTTCCGAACAGAGGTGTTGAGAAAACATTACTTTTTTGCCCATGTGTGAGTATGTGTGGTGATAAATACCACAGAAAACCAAAAAGTATATAGGCCATATGATCATTAACCAAAAGTGTGGGGGAAAGAAGGGAATTTTTTTATTTATTCAATGCTTTATAAAGTCACTGAAGAGATTTGCTTCAAATTAAAAATAGCATGTAAACTTGTCTTTGAAGACTGAGCTCATATGTATACAAACGAGGAGGATGAATGAAAAGTGAACACGAAAATTAAACCTTAACAGTCTGTAAATTCTTAGTGCTTGAATTTTCAGTCTTAATGTTCACTTAGTGTGCATTTTTACATGTGAAAGTTCTTGAGTATTACACCAACAGCACCAAATGAAGCTTTATATCTAGACTGCAAGTCATTTGTCCATCTCTTCACCCCACCCCAGACTTAATAGAAAATGTGAGCCACAGGAAATTAGATAAGAAGAGCTGCATAAAAAATAAAAAATGTATTGTTAATATAACATTTCATTTTCTCAGATGCTGGCAAGTCACTTAGATCTGCATCTTAGTGTTGGCCTACATTAAGCTGTGTGTATGTGTCGTGAGAAAAGTCTTGGGACTACTCAGGAGACCTCCAGAAAGCAAAAGATGTTTCAAAATGAATTAGAACTTTTTAGACTGTCAAGAAATAGGCCACTATCTCAAATGCTGCTGTAACATGCAGAATTAAAGTACTATTTGTATGGTAGCTGGAACAATGAAGTCTCAGTATTGCAATCATAATTAAAAGGACGAATGTATTGTTTCCAACAGATGAGCTTTGCAAATGTATTCACTTTCCAAGGAAAAGCTGGGGGAATGGATGCGTTCCTATGAGACACTCATAAGCCTTACAATCCATTGCTGAAAGTGCTTAGGCTCTCCTAGAATCAGGCCTAGGCTGGCAGCTGTTTGATATCTAGCTACTATAATTTGATGATGGTGTCAAAGACAAGTCAGGTCTTGTCACTGTCACCCTTGCATCTACAGGCTTTCTAATGGTAATGTTGTAAAGTTTAGTCTTTTTTTTCCACTCCTTTTTTAAGACTATTCCAAACCTGTTCTCTGCAGTTATTCTGTGCTGAATCAGAAATGCTCAGCTCAGCAGTTGGGAGCATGTTTGGCACTTGTATAGATTTACGTCCTGTATTTCTTTCAAGTCAAACCACAGGAATGTAGGTGTGAAGATGCCTGGAGAAAGAAAAGCTGACCAGGAGCTGTTATTAGACTGTTAACTTGCCAGGCTGCTGGAGAAGAAACATAACACATTGACTCTTTGGGGATATCACCTTTCAACTTCCCACCTATGCTGAAGCAGTTGTACTAATAGATAATAGCTTGTGGAGACGATTGAAACAGCTAACGTCCCCCTGTGCCTCGCCTGAGCTTTCCAACACACTCCAAAGTCAAGGTCTATAGCTATTGGCAAAAATATTTTAAGCTTCCTTCCTGCACTAGGTTTTAAAATGGAATTTAAACATGAGGTTTGAGGTGATGCATAAGCACCACTGTTGAAAGGTATGGTGAATGCAGAGATCTTTCTATGACAGATAATCATCATTTTCTGGCTCTCACACTCTCATATTTGGGGATGAGGAATTTGAAATTCGCAGCTGGAGCCTAGTCAGCCTTTACATAGGATGACCAATGGAGTCAGATATGGTTCAGAACTTTGCACTGGTGAAATGTGAGCAGGAAGGACCTTTGAAAGGCTGCAAGGAGCAACTTCACTCAAGGAAAGCCAAACAATTCTTTTGAACTAACAGACATTAGAGCTTCCAATAAAACCACATATTTGGTATGGCAATAGATTAGAATTACCTCAAACCCATAAGGTTCTTATGTCTTTGAGTCCTTCCTTCTGTTCCAGCAGGAATTTCTGGGTGAAAGTCTGAGCAGGAAACCAGACTGGAGGACCTTAGTTTTGTCTCCAAAACTATAATTTATGGAAAACTTGGTCTTACCTAAATATTTCAAGTGTGATTACTTTGCAGTCATGCTTACAGCTCTGTGGAGTAGCAGCTATTCTCATAAGAGCGTACACATAGTCAGCCTAATCCCATATCTATTGACAACTGTGGCAAATAGTACAAAACCATATGCCCAGGGAAAAAAGGAAACAGGACAAGCATGTATAAGTTCAAGCACTCACCCAGCCCTTGACTGTTTCAAGGAGTCTAAGCCTGATGTGTTTGGCCTACTCATAGTCTCCAAAGGATCTCATTCTTGTCCTGTCTCGCTTAAACCCATGTAAACTCTTTGCAGCTGCACAGTACTTTAACTGTGAGTTGCACAGGTCTACCACTGTTTGTCCACAAACCCTACCTACAGCTCCTAATCTCATATAATGGCCCTTAACTCTTCAATTGGAAACTTATATGAACTTGCCTTATCAGCAAGAGGCGTTTTCATCAGGTTCCCAGTTGCCGTCATACGCAGAGACTATTTATTAGCTCTGTAATGTGACTGTGTCCTGATGTCATGCTCCCTCAGTCTATATTCTGAGCTGTTTTCCTCACTGTGATGATTTTTCACATCTTACTTTAGCACAGGAGAAGGAGGAGGGGAATGGGGTTCTCTTGTGACTAGGATCATGTGCTGTATTTAGTAATACATGTGGAGGACAAGGAAAATTTGTCTTCTCCTCTTTTTTACTGTTCTGTTTACAAGCAACCTGCTTTGCCCAGTAAAAGAAATCTGAATGAGATAGTTTCTTACATTGAAAGTGATTCCCAAGCAATCTGGGATGTGGTTAAACTGACTCCCACACACTAATGAGCATCAAATCAAAGCAAACAAGCAAAACTTTTCCATAAAAATGCAGTATCTCACAAACAAGATGGAATGCTGCCAAACACAGGCAGCATCTGGAGCTGGACCAGACTGGAGGTACCCTCAGCTCAGCATACGGGGAGTCTTATGTTCCTAGGATGAAACCAGAAGTTAGATGTGGGATTATCTGCTCTCCTCCACTACCTGTGAGTTTTCATTCTAATCTCAGTTTGCTAGTGATGTCATCCCTGCCCCATGTACTGTGATATCCCACTGAAACACTCTATCATCATCAACTGCTCTGCCTCTGAATGTCCTCAGTAGCTAAAAGTCTAATTCCCTTTCACTCCTTGCCGAGTTATCGGCCTGGGAACCTCCTGCTGAATAAAACCTACACGAGTTGATTGGTTTTGCTATTCTTTTTGCTTTGTTAAACATCCCCTTGCTCATTTACTTTGTCAAGGCTTTCTGCTGGCTTGGATTTCCACCATACGTATAGGTAATGGGTGCAACCCCAGCAGCATGTCCACCTCACCTCTCTCACTGTCCAGACCAAGCATGAGAAAACCAGAAAGCAGGAGACCAGTATGAAGACAAATGTGAAGAAGCCTCTATTGCTTGCTCTGAAATGTCTCCTGGTCATTGAGAGGGGGAAATAAAGAGGGGAGAGGCCATTCTGCCTGCTGAGCAACACTTCAAGAGAGGAGATGCCAGCCAGCATGGCTATTAGGCAGCTGTCAGTTCCTGTGAGTGACTTGACAGGTTGGAGAGGTGAATCTTCAAACCTGACAGCTTCTGAAGGCACAACATTCTGTGAAGGAAATGAAACAGGGTGGAAAGCAGCTGGAAGGCAGTCCCAGGCTTTCTGACATGTTTGATGACACCTCACAACCTTCCCACCAGTGGAGCTGGCTGCAGTTTCCATCATAGTTAAGCTTTATTGCAGGAGAAATGGTGGCTTCCATCTCACCTTGATGGTGTGAGCTTGTCCAGAAACATCCTCACACTGTCAGCATAAGGAAGATCTAATCCAGACCCATAAGAAGGTCTAAGTATCAGTACTTAATGGCTGGTTTTGTGAAGGAGGAGGAGGAGGGCAGGAGGTGCTGGAGGACCAGAGGAGGTATCCCCTCAGCCCTGGAAGCCCTGTGTGAGCAGAGATGGTTGAGGAGGGAGCAGGGGCTGAGATGGGCTATGCTGGGTTGAGCGTGACCTCATCCACATCCCTGCTCCTTGATGAGAGGGGTGAAAGTGGGCATAGGCAAGTCTGTGGAGGGGAAGGTGATCTAATGTTTGTCTTTGTTCCTCACTACCTGAATCTATTTTACTTGTCAAAAAATTAAATGCATTTTCCCCACGTTGAGACTGGTTTGGCTGTGATGGTGATTGGTGAGTGATCTCCCTGACTTTACCTTGACCCATGAGGTTTCTCATTCTATTTTCTTCTGCTGTCCTACCAAGGCAGTGTTAGGAAGCAGCTGAATGTGAGTTTGGCTATTCACTAAGGCTAACTGAACACAACTCGGTGGGGTTTACTGACCTTTTCCAAAGCCTGTAGAAGATAAAAGCACCACAAAAAGACCCTCCATCCTGCAACGTTTAGGAAACTCATCATTATGCTGCTGGTGCCAGCATAGTTACATTCGATAGGTGCCAATATGAATTGGAAATCATTCTCTTGGATTTCATCTTATGTCAGGCAGCTCATACATACAGAATGAAAATAAAATGACCAGATTGCTAACAGACTGAAACTGTGGCAGGAACAGTTTAGAATAGATTTATTGAGGAGTGTTTTCAGTCTGGAGATAATCGGGTGATGGACCAGATCACTGATTTCTAAAGAAGTGGCAAATGAAAGGTTGGGAAAAAAAGACTAGTTGGGAGTATAACTGCTGGAAAGTGAACATGGAAGTGCTGTTTTTCTATAGGTAGGTCTCTCCTTCTAATTTGTTCCTGTTATCTTTACTTGTGCATGGTTTATGGTAAAGATCATCAGCACAGGCATCCTGCAATGCCAGACCATTCCCTACCACCCTTTTTGACACAAACTGTTAATTACAAAGGTGTGGTCTCTGATTTTTTCAGTTAAGAAAAACTGGTGGTGGAGACTAATACCTCTTTAATGGAAACACTTTTATTTAGAGAAACATGGCGCAGTTTATGTGATTGTCATAACTTCTTTTCCCAAATTCTCCCCATCACTCCCCCAAGTTGTCTCTGAGTCCCACAGTTTATTCCTCCCAAATCTGATATTTTGTTCACGCTGTCCTCTCTGCTTGTATCATCTTTTGGCTTCTCAGAGACCTAAAAGCATTACTGAAGAATAGAGAATTAATCCTCATTGTTCATACATGTTTCACAAGTGTTTTTGCTTGGGCCAGTGCTTTATGCCTCTGCTTGAAGTAAAACTGCTGTCATTGCTGCTAACCAACTCCATAAAGAAGCCTTATGAAATCTTAAAATCCTTGAAAAAGGAGCAGTGGTTATACCTAATCCGTAGCATTATTATTTCTTGTCTTCTTTGTCATCTTTTTTTACATAGTATTAAGGTGAACACATTGTGCATCAGAACATAATTAACATACTATTCCTCTTAGCACTTATAATATAGCTGTTGCAAGTCTCTGGCCCAGCTCCAAATGCTCCAGTGATATTATTCTTCTACCCAAGAGCATCTTGAAAGTTTGATTGCAATTATTGATTTCATAGAAATGGTTTTTACCTTGGCAATGGATGTCTTGTTCAAATTCATTCAGATCTCAGGGGGCTGCCCATGGTCTGCATCACCCTCACCCACCAAATAGAAGAATTTAACATAACATGAAATGTCAAACTCACTCAAAATCAGTAACTTACCAACTGGACAAGTTCATGAGTATGCTGTAGATCCTGTGGTTGCTAAAGATGATGTAGGTTCAGAAGGAAATTAGGCAAAAGCTGTTGGATACAAAGACATACCTCTGTAAGTCACTAGAAGACTGTAGAATACCTCTTATATTTGCCTTATTCTTTACTCTGCACTTGCTATCATTCTTTGCTACCAGAGACTATTGAGATAGATGGACCTTTATTTGGATGTAATATAGTGACTTTTCATACTTAGGTAATGTGAACTAACATGTCTGACCCTACAGGTATGGCAGTGAATTAAAGAGGGCCACAAAACTCAAGAATTATTGTGCCATTGTCTGTTTGATGGACAGTAAAAGGTTAGCCCAAAAGCAACAGACAGAGAAAGCACAAGACCACACACAGAGGGAGTGACTTACCATGGAGCCATCACTGGAATGAAAAGGCTATGGATTCCAGCATTAAAGAGTGTCTGTAATCCCCAAATCCAAATCTCTCCCAGGTTTTCAGTTTGCAAATGACAGATCTATAGCTGTGGGAAAAAAAATATCCCACCCCCAGAACTATGTCTGTATTGGCAAGGAGCTGTTTGTCAGACCCGCTTTGGCAATGGCAACAACATTGGTTTCCAAGATAGCCAACATTGCTGTCTGGGAAATAAATGAAACTTTTTGTATCCTCCTTTATTCCATCTGTATTGGTGTTGTTTTTCTTGGCACTCCCAGCACATATGACTAAGATGTTGTAAGGACACCCTGCCAGTACCTCTTGGGAGGTGTCCCTGCAGGAGCTTTAGTTTTGTCAGGAGATCTCCAAATGAGAACCTCTGATTAACGCTATCATGGTCTCATGCTCCAGCAGGATTTCTACTCAAGTGTCTTTTGGACACCTTCGCAGAGCGGCACTTTCATACTAGTAGTTCACTTACTAACTTCCCTATGATATTTAACTCTTTAGAACTTCCCTTTAATCTCTGTGCCCATCCTTCCTCAGGGGAGCAGATGTGTTAGAAGGGGTTCACCTTTGCTGTGATTTACCTGTGACCTCACTGTGCTAATTACAGTCCCTGCCAAGTCTCATCTGACAGGAGAAACAGCAGTACCCACCGTTGTTCTGGGGCTCTCCTGCTCTCCTCAGGGGCTTTGCAAATACTATTTTTTCTCACAGCTCAAAACTTCACACAGAAAATCTCAGAACTTATTTTACTATCAAGAATATGCTACATTTTCCCATGAAACACCTTAGGTACTTAGCACAGTCCAACACATAATGTCTCTTAAAAGGCCCACAGATTGTCCACAAATGTATGCTTTGTTTTTCCTAGGGAACCTGCCAGAATTCTGCTGATGCACCAAATGCAGAAAAATATTTGACTTCAGCCTTTTCTCCTGGAATTTCTCTCAGGGTATGGAGGAGAAAGTGACTCCTGGTTATAAATGTATATAATTCTTTAAGGTCTGTATTCATGAAACATTTGGCACTCATTTGGAGAGGCGAAGCTGATTTATTTTGCTTCAACTACTGTGAGCCCTACAGCAATAAACCAAGTAAGCTCTTCTGTCAGCATCTGCCTTAGGAAAAGGACAGTGATAATGAGTTCAGTAGGTGGGAGGGCTGTGGTTTTCAGTTCAGCTCTGTTCTCTCTCAACAGCTTTCTTAGAATCATAGAATCACAGAATGGTTTGGGTTGGAAAGGTCCTTAAGATCATCCAGTTCCAACCCCCTGCCATAAACAGGGAACACCCCACACTAAACCATGTCACCCAAGGCTTCGACCAACCTGCCCTTGAACACCGCCAGGGATGGAGCACTCACAACATCCCTGGGCAACCCATTCCTGTGCCTCACCACCCTCACAGTAAAGAATTTCTTCCTCATATCCAATCTAAACCTTTCCCTGTTTAAGTTTGAACTTGTTAAACCTTGTCCTATCTCTATGGTCCCTAATGAAGAGTCCCTCCCCAGCTTCCTTAGAGGCCCCCTTCAAATACTGCATGGCTGCTATAAGGTCTCCACGTAGCCTTCTCTTCTCCAGCCTAAACAGCCCCAACTTTCTCAGCCTGTCCTCGTATGGGAGATGCTCCAGTCCCCTGATCATCCTTGTGGCCTCCTCTGGACTTGTTCCAACAGTTCCATGTCCTTT